>CANYBF010752338.1:0-47141 GCA_948192965.1 Dalechampia spathulata
TTTATGATAATCCAATTTAATCAATATATTTGATTGAGCTATTTAATTGAATTAACAGAATACAACTAATAATAGAGTAATAAAAACATATTAATTTGATTAATTAAATCTGCAATGATCCTTAATTAGTTGAATTAAAAAGTCTAAAACACATAATTTCCTTGACAAAATATGGATGAACTTGTATTGTGAATCAAGCAATTCATATTTAAATAATCTGCTCATCATTTCATATTTAGCCATGCAAAAACATGGTTTACATCCACATGCAAGCTACTGTGTATATATATATTTAAAATTATTTTGCATTATGGTCTTTTTCAGTAGGCAATTGCTTCTTGAATAGCATTCTGCAGTTCCTCCATTGATCAAGCGTCAGCCGCGTAATACATGCGACCACCATTACTTGAATGAACCACACCCTTTTTTGAAAGCAAGCCAGAGTGGCTTGGTGATGATCTCATGGAAGATGGACAGCTTGATCGCAGCTTTTCCTTCTTGGGTATTTTAAGTTTCCTGAGAAAGAGTGAGAAATCCCTCCATTGCTTTCTTTTCTTGCATTCTTGATTGATACCTCCACATCGGATCTCTCTCTGGTTTTAAAGAGAAAGTTGCATCACTCGTCGTCTGAGCTGTCGTGGTCCTGTTTAGGTTGTTTATTGTTTGAGAAATTTCCTTGTACAATGGTTTCACCTTCTTTAAATATTTCCTTGTAACTTCTTCCATTGTTGCACTCATTCTTTTCACAAAAGATCCAAAAACAGCTAGTTAAAGTGGCGGGTCAATTCTATATGGCGGAGATGCAAAGTTACATGGGTGATAGTTTGGATTTGGATGCCATAATTAATGGTGTGATAGTTAGACGGGCACAAGTGTGATAGGATAGCAACAGACTCGTTAACAAATAACATAACATCGATACTGAAGAAGTAAGCTGAGTTGTTATTGCTGCTAATAATCGAGGAGGGGGCAGTGGTTGTGGCATCCAAAGAGGAAGATGAGCTTGACGATGATAAAAGAAGTATACATATCATAGAATATGAGGGGATAGGTGTTGAGGCAATAGTTGCCTTTGTAGAAGTTCATCATCAGCTGGGCACAAAGCAGTTCTTCGTTTAATAATATAATAACATATATCAGTTTCAGTTAAATATCAAGCATGTATTGATTTTATATTTATTAGTGGGCACTTATTATTAATTATTAGTATATAAACAATAATCAATAAATATATGTTGATATTTAATAAAAATTAATATATATTACTTTATTATTGATGAATTTATAATACTATCTAATCAACTTATGCTATGCAAGAATTTCTTTTGATATTTGTATACTATATAATTTGTTTGACTTCACTGTCTTTACAGTGTAGTTGATGATTATATAATTCAAACAATTTTGAATTCAACTAAAAGAAATAAATAAATCACTTTGATTTTGATTAATTAAAAAATACAATTATTAAATTTAAACTAAAATTTTGTTTTGATCTAAAAGTAAAGCAATAAGGTTTCTTTCATTTTTCTTGGTCAGTAAATATAAATACAAAAATTACAAATTACAACTATTGACTTAATTGATTGATCAAAACTGTATCGCTAACTTTATTTTTTTATGAGAATCTATTAATATATGCGTAAATTTATCCAAAAATTTAGAATTTTTTTAAAAATTCAATTTTGAATGCCTTTTCCAAGCAAGAATAAGATTCATACAATAGTTATACTTATAGTAATTTACACACCTTAAGGTTTAGAATAAGACTTAGTTGAGAGGGGGAAGAATGTGGATCTCAACCTATAATGATAAGATGCTTAGAAGGCATTCATGTACCATCTCAATTACAATGAAGATTTGGATTGAGGGGATGTGTATTTTTTTAGATCGATTAATTTAAAAATGATATGAAATGTTAATTTTATTAAAGTTTGAATATCCACATGATATGATATGGATGTGATATAGTTAATTAACCTAATCAACTTGACAATAATTAACTTATATATAATGTGAATACAAATACTATCATTATCCTTAGTTGTTGAGTTATCAATAGTACTAGTTTCAATACTTACATTGTTAATAACAAAGCATAGTATATTAATAAGGAAATTGTAAAACATGACATATTTTATGGAATAACATATTTAGTTTCCTTTCTCTTCATCTCCTTCTTCCCTCTTCCCTCTTCTCCCCTTCTTCTTTGATCCTTTAGTGCATCTATGGTTAAAGTTACTCTATATGATTCAATCTTCCAACAACAATAAAGAACCATATCTATGAATAATTTTATCCCTACCTTAGGCAAGGGAAGTTGGTGAATATAGTCATCCATCTCCTATGACTCAATTTCAAACAACTTCTCTATGGAACTTTAAATTAAAAATTGCTAAATTTGATGGCATTAATGTTGGAAACTAGACTAGGAAATGTGTGTATTTCTTTCAATTATATGGGATTCCAACTGATCATCAAACTGATATTTCTACCTTCCTTATGTTTTGAGGAGAAAGTCTGAGGTGGCGCCACATTTGTTGAAGGAAAAAGAGGTGGGCACAGCCACTTTTGAAAAAGAAAAAAAAAGGTGGTGCAGCAAATATGGAAGCTGCATAAATTGAAATGTAATTATTTATAAAAAAAAAGGAAAAGTCAAAAATTGCAGCTGGGGTATGCGGTTTATACGCATACCCTCTGCCTATAAATAGGCAAAGGCAAAAGGCATCCCACAGAGATCCTAAAATCTCATAAAAACACGAGAGAGAAAAGAGAAGAGAGGAGAGGAAACATAATAGAGGATATTTTGTAACTCCTATTATTTATTTCTTTAATAAAATTCTTCGATCGTTTGTCTGTGATTTTTTACCCTAATTTGTTTAAGGGTTTTCCATGTAAAATCTGTGTGTTTTATCTTTTATTTTCTCAAATTTTAGTTGTGATCCTGCTTTATCTGATTCGTATTTTCAACAGAAAGTAGATAATCCATACCAATCGTCCCTTTCCAAACCCAATGCTTCTTGGGATGATTTTATAACAACACTTTGTCAATGTTTCGATGAATTGGATGCTCATGAAATTAATAGTGATTTCATTCCATTTAACAACTAGGCCTTGTTAATGATTAACTTCAGAAATTTAAATCCTTTATGTTCTTTGGTAGCCAAATACAACCTTGACATGAAAGAATAATATTTCTTATCAGCCTTCGTTAATGATTTAAATAATCAATTATGATTAACTTAAATGATGAATTATAATCAATTGTAACCATTTCTAACCCTCAATCCTTTCATGATGCCTATAAACTTGTGAAGCTTCATAAAGAGACTTTATGTGCCTAGTCTCTCAAATCTAAACCTTCACTTAACTATTAATGTCCATTGAACATGATAGCTCTTCTTCTACTTGGATATTTTAGATTGCTTTCTCTTTTATTTTTTTAGTATTATAGATATATGTAAATATATATATCATATATATCATGTATGGTATATATTTATATATCATATACCATATTATATAGTATATATAATAAATAAATTTATATTGATAAATAATTATATATTATATATACCACATATACTCCAAATATATATCATCTATATCATATATAATATACATTATATATTATGATATATATTTATTTATAATTAAATTATATAATAAAAAATTTAAAAAAATAAAACTAAAATAAATTAGATTTAAGAAGAAGGAGGAGGAGGAGGAGAAGAAGAAGATGATGATGTTGAAAAGGAAGAAGAAGAAAGAAGGACATAAAGAGAGAAGAAGAAGAAATGAGAAGAAAAAGAAAGAATAGAGAACCAAAAAAGAAAAAAATTGTGAAAGATAGAAAAAATAAGATTAATTAATTTTGTAAATTTATGTTTTTGGAAGGAATATTTTAGAAGTTATTTTAACTAAAAGTTATAAAATTTAGAGTATAATATTAGATAATATTTTCTTAATTTTAAATTTATAATATGATAAATTTACTAATTAATTCTTATTAATTTATATATTTATTCTCATATACTCATTGAATGCTTTTTCTTTACTTATCTTTATAAATGAATACAATATTTAAAAGTTATATAAAGATAATTTAAAATTGACACACTATACTAATAAAATTGACAATTAAAATGAAATAGAGTAATTGATTAATGAATACTCAATTTATTAGTCCTCATATAAATTTATTCAAATCTAATTTATATTTTAATATATCAATCTAATTAAAAATTTAAATTCACTAAAATTGATTTATATTATTTTATTCATAAATAAAGATGTAAATCATATGTTGAGACCCATTAGAATGCCAAGTTTATCATCTTTGTTTATATTTTTCCTTTCGTTATTCAACAGATTTGCCGACCATTCCAAATGAGCATCATTTCTATAAAAAAAATAATAAATTCTCCCTTCAATTTCCCTTTTTTCTTCACATTAACTAACAACGAAAATGTGAACATCGAACACAAGAATCCTCACTGCCAGACGAGCTGAACCGACCAGCCTCTTGGCCTTAAAACTGAGCAACGTTCAAGCAGCAACTCGAATATATCCTGAAAGTGGAAGCTGAGAAATTTTCGTGGCGGCGCTACCCGAAAATGTTCACGGAAAATCCTTCTTTTCTTACGGTTGAGAATGATTGGCTATTTATTTTCACATATAACGTTGGAAAGATGATGATAAAGACTTCACCATGCGTCTACGGAGAATTTGCACATACCGTGCCCCTGAACACCGCCTTGAAATTTCAATATGCAGCCTCACTCAATTTCTTACAGAGTGCATATTATCCACTTACTATATTCTTAAACATGTAATTTGGAGATAACCATCCCAACATCCTCTCCTTTCCAACCATTTTCAACATGACCAGATGTCAATAGTGATTTTCCTTACAATATGGAAACACGAATCACCTTGACATGAATATGTACTGCCAATAACTAAATCTGTTGATCAGCCTCACACCCTGTTAAAGGATATTACCTTAAATATCAGAAGAGCTCCATTAATTGCTGCGCCACATCTGCATTGAACAATCGAAACATATTATCAAATAAAACTGGAGAATATTACAACCATATGAAGCTTAATTATCAACTGGAAATTATAGATCACAACCTTGTATAACGACCGGTGTCGTTTCAAACTCCTGCCAGATATTATGGTAGCAACTCAAATCCAGATTCAGGAACCTGGCAGCAAGGTAAGCAGCACCAGCAGCAATGTGATGAGGTTTAAACTGAAGCCACAGTGAGCTCCGAAGCCTGAAAAGATGATAATAATTTAGCACTATGCTGACTAGAACTTTATTCAGCAAATGCGAGATGCAAAAACAGTCAAACCAACCGGTAACATCTTGTGCAATTTAGCATACTCCCACATCAACAGAAACCAAATCAATATCAATAGGATAAGAGAAACATACAACAAGAACATCAAACGTTAGATACAACACAAGAAAGGAATACGAGTCAAGTCATTTTATCTTACCACCCAACAAAGCAGCAACCAAGGAAGAATACTTTGCAAGAATCTGTGCAGGATTGCTGATAGAGTACCAAAACTATAGCAAACAAAGTCATATTCATCTACAAACATGTATACTCCCAGGCCCAATTCTGCTGCAAGGGCTTTTTAACTTCAGAGTCATACACAAGTATAGTAACAAACAAAGAGAAACTACGACCAGATGGCAAATAATTAACTTAGCCTCATTATCTTCATCTTCTGCCCAACAATTCAATCTGGAAAGCCACATCAAAGAAGATGCAATAATACTCAAAGAACCTACTTATGCAACCCAAATAATAGGATCCACCATCCAATCCTCGAGAAGATGCATGATAATGCTACAAGTGACATTTGTAACTCTGGAATAAAATTATTAGGCACAAGTGAAGCATGCGTTCCAGGTAGAGTAGAGACATGATATTTGGACATACATGCATAACATGCAGTTCAAACTTCAGCTGAAAAACAAAAGTGAAAACTTCAGGGTGTAAAACCTATTATTCCTGCTTAGGTAAGGTCATGAAAAAAAAAAGTTAATTCATAAACTCTAGTTGATATATATATAAACAAAATCAATTTATAGGCCATAAATATAAATGAAAAAAAAAAAAAGTTCGGTAATGCAAAAATATTTGCATGTTTACAGGCAAGTTTTAGAAACTACTTGGATGTAGGGAATTAGATGTATGAAAAAGGCAACCAGGAATGCATTCCAGAGGTGATTGCTTGCTTCACAGAGGCATTTGTAACATCATCTTACTAACTTAGCCCCTCAACAATCCCTTCAGATGTTCCATGGAAAGAATTTTCCAACTTCCCTAGAAAGAATCATATTTCTAAATTGAACCTTTATCGATCAGGGAGTATTATCAAGAGGCTCATTAGGTCGTGGGGCCACAGAATGGGAATACCCTAAACATCGTCATCCCAGAAACCAGTATCACCTTTCCACCAAAGAAGAAAATATCCCATGTTCTGAACATGAGACCCACAAGTTGGGTTAACCCCATGGCCTTGGACAGTTATGCTTGTGAAATAGGAAATCATGTCATATTAGATACATGAAAGCTGAGTAGGAAGGGAAACCAAAAAAAAGGACAAATATGTCCAAGCTTACAGAAAGATGTCTTTATACAACCCTTACACCAGCTTTCAGGCTCATTTCTTACTGAACAAAGAAATAGCCGAATAACAGAGGTACTTCTCCTTTTGTATGTGCGTGTATGTCTGTGTATGTATGCCTGAAAGATGAAAAAAGCGAGAAAGAGTCCGCTAGCAAAACCCTAAAGCCTTTGGCAGCTACACCTTAAACCTCAAGGACCACAAAAAACTTACTAGTTCATGCATAATGGGTTGACTTAAGAAAGGATGAGTTATGGCATCCATAGTTGGAACTCTAGACTTACATCCGGTACTTCTCAAATGGCAACAACCCCTTTACATGATTAGACAAATAATTTGAGACGAAAGGATGACATTGACTTTATGATGCTAATGCTATTTTAAAAAACAGGCTAAATGAAACACCAACCTTGAGCAAAATCCACTTAAAAATTGTTTTAGAAATGCAGATAAGAAGACAAATTGACATAAAAAAAAAGGCTAGAAATGAATATAACCAGTCAGACATGAGTAAAGGGAAAAAAAGTCAAAAAGAGGAAATCAAATAATATTTTGCATAAAAAAAGTTATAGTAGCGACTATGCAAATCTGAAATAAAATTTTTTACATAAGACCTATTCTACATGCATGCAATTTTTGTCCCTTAATTTGTCAAACCATATTAATACACAAAGCTGATGTTAAACGGGAAAACAAAAAAAAGAGTATTGGAGAAAATAAAGAACACAAATTCATGTACATAGGATACATCAAATTTTAGAATTACCATTATATATAAAAATAATGGACTGCTTCTATCCATACTACCAAAGAATTAGGCATCCATTGATGGTCCATCAACGGTAGTGCTGTTACCCTTTTTTGTATGAACCACATGTTTCCCCTTCTCTATTTGAATAAGCCTAGTCCTGTTCGAGCCATGTAGACACCTTTTAATGATAAAGCTCTCCCAATAAATGCTTTACAACTGCTACAAACACAAAGACTCACTTGAAACCTTGCTTAAGTAACTTCAAATCCCTTATCACTTGAACAAGCCCTTAAAACCCACTTTGATGGTATTCTCTACAACCGATAGGCAGAATTATATCAATACACACAAGTACAACATACAAGCTGAAAACAATTTCTAGAACCATCATTACAAGGTCAATACAAACCATCAAAATGCCAGGTCTATTCAAAAGGAAACAAAAGTACAATTCCTGACTTCAGATTATGTGTTTAAAGTTGGTCATACCATGCAGCCACCCCCACCATTGACATTAGCATATCAAATACCAGTGTTTGTTTGCCTTACTGATGAATATTTGAAATCTTTTTTCAGGAGAAGAAAATCTGGTCACATATGAAACTGAATCAACTGACCGGTGTAATTTTATAAAAACACTAAAACTGGTTTTAAGTAAAATAAGAGGTGGGATAGGGTCTGTAATCCTAGCCAATTGACCAAGCTTGTCTCAACTAGTGTGAAGGAACATCAAAGAGTCAAGGAACAGGGTCTCATGAAATAGAATTTTATATGGGAAGATTGCAAAAACGCTCCTAGAGGTTCAGGCTATCTCTATAGAAGACAACCAAGTTGATGGGGAACATAGTCATGATCCACAACATAGTAGTTCAACTTCAGAGGTTTAAAAAAACTTTCCATGCACAGCATATCAACCCGCCAGCTAACAAGCACGCTATTCTTGTATATACCCTGCAATTATATGCCATGCCAAAACAATCAATATCCCATACCAGAATTATGGCACAGTATTTGCTTGAAAGTAGAAAATTGTGGACACAAATATTACATAGTTTTGATCCCAAAGAGAACTAGAAGAACGCCTGGTGCATCCTCTTCCATAACTTAGGTAAACCTCAACAAATGTTCTAATTGGTTAAGAATTGAACACTCACCAACCCAAATTCCACATGGACTGATCATCATAGCGAGAACACCGCTCCTAAGCCTTAAACAATGACTTTGACCGAATTATTCTTAAGGAAATCCACGGGCACATAGAACTTACAACAGAACAAACCACATTGAATGATCAGAATCATAGTAGAATAGTTCAGTCCATGAGAGCTTGCTCATTCATTTGCTAAAACTAACTGAATTGACATGACAGAACCTGTAAGGATGGAATATTCAACTAAGTATATGACAATGAAAATGATAAACTCACCCTTCACTGATCAAACTCAGAGCCAGGTTCACCAAGACCATTTGTGTTATTCCAATTTTATTAAGGACGGATGTAAGATGAGCATAAGGATGCTGCACATTAAGTTCAAAGTTTAGAGTAGTCAATATCATTTGCTCAGCCTCGATCACTCGCTCCCGGTAGCGTTCAAACCAATCCTGTAAAGAACAATTCATTGCATTACGTATTGACCATTGCAGAAGCTTAAGGCTGCAATACGATTTATCAGTACCTCTTTTGCAAAATTCAAAAATTTGAAGTATGGTGATCAATACAAGGTAGCAAGAATTTAAAAAAGGATCAAAGGTCCCCAAATTTATGTTTTGCAATGACAATAGACAGAACTACACGAACCATACTATATTTTGTGATCTCTCTACTATGAGTAAAACTAAACAGCCTTTCCCTCTACAGCAAGGAGAAAAAACAAACCATTTTTTATTTCTTCTTTCTGGATACATAAGAAAGATGAAAATTTGAATATAGGAGGATACTCACAACAGGAAGCAGGTGTGACACAAAAGCCATATCTTGCTTGTGAAGAATCTCAGAAGATACTCTCAAAACATTATTCAAAGGACGTGGCGTCTCCTCAGATTTTGAAGCAAGAAAAAGAGCAGCAGTTGCAATTAACTGTAAGAAAAATAAGATATTCATAATAAAAGCAATTCTTGACAGGAAACTTGCATCTTAAATCATCAAATGCATTTCAAGCCAAGTTTATACAATAGCACCAAATCATAGACCAAAAGGCAGAAAATTAAGAGCAACAGCTATTGAATTCAATGAACCTAAAAATTCAAGCAAAAAAAATAAATGATTACAGCTATGAACATAGGACTTGGAAAAGGCTACGCAGCTAATGAAAATAGCACTGATACTCCAAGCTTTGGAATAACAAAGCCTACATAGATTATTAAGAAAATAATAATAGAGTGCTTATGTTAAAATAATCTTAAAATTAAGAAAGCCACATTGACTGCAACTGCAAGCTCGCAATATTACTTATTAATTCTAGAAGAAAAAAAGTGTAATCCTATTGAGAAAGATTTCCTAAAATTTGAGAAGGCCTCTTATCAATCATTCACCAACTATATAAAAAAACAACACAACAATTTTCTGGCACAAGAATATTATGTCTACTGCTTTAGCAAAGTCCTGATGTTTAAAGAAAAGAAGGATATGAGAACTCACAAATCTATCATGGCAGGCATGTGATCTTCGAACAAAAAATCGATGGCACAAAACCATGGTAGTGCCAATAGTGGTTTGCGGCCTGTAAATTTCCAGGAGAATAAAAATCAACTCCAATAAGCAATGGGATCAAATAAAAACATCGCCGTGATGGTTTGAACACATAGAATTCCAAAATGAAACACTCACAAGTCGAGCCGCATCCCAAGATTTTGAATGAACGCACAATAAGAATACCGCAAATGTGTTTCACGTAGAGCGTCAATACCATCTTTCCTTGATGGGGAGTATCTCTCTATCTCATCCCTGGACATAAACACCGGGTCATCATCTTCCAATTTGGAGCGATCACGTTTGCAGGTGGAAGATGTAGAAACCTCAGCATTTGATCTTGCAAGAGGGGCCAAATTGTTATAGGTTAAAGGTGCAGCAGTTTCAAACGGCACAGGCTGAACAAAGTGTCTCCCAACATCACCCCAAGTTTCAGCACTAAATCTTCGCCTTTTCAATGACGGACCACCATTGGAATGGTTAACAATATTATTATTCACGGTGTTGTCAAAGTGGTCCCTGAATTTTCCTGAGAAATCGCGGTTATAATTCCAGTAGTAGTTATTACTATTATTATTGCTGCTGTACCTATGCATGTTGTTCATATTCCTGTTCCTGTTATTATTGTAGTTGTTTCTATTGAATGAGGACCAACGATCGTCATGAAGAGTGCCTCCCTGTGAATGGTAATTCCGCGCAGCAAAGGACATTGTTCCTGCAAAATAAAATACACGAAAAAAATTAAATAAAACACAAATAATAAGAAAAATCCCAAAAGCATAAACTGCATAAAAGCCATTTTAAAATCTTTCAAGAAACATGCTCTGTTTCCTTTTCTGAAAAACAAAAAAGAAACAATTACAGGATAATCATTGCTGCTGATAGTTTTGAAAAAAAGAAAAACATCTCAATTTGGCAATACGCAAGTATATATGCTCTAACAATAACAAATATGGTTACCATCAGCTAACTACTCAATAACGATAATGATACAGGAACAAAAGTAGCAATTAAACATGATCGATCAACGAAATCGAAACAATAATTGAGCACAAAGCACCTCCAAATAAAATAAAATAAAAACAAATCTCGCAAAGATAAAAAAAAAATTATACAATAGATTACCTGATCAGATACAGATTGAGATCTAAGCTCGGTGATGGAGGTCGATGTCAAAATTCAAGGAGAAACTTTGAAAAACTTGGAATTGAAGGTGAAACTTTAGGAGGTTTAAAAGAAGAGAAAGCGTAAAGAGAGGTCAGACTAAATAAAAGATAAAGCGGATTAGCTGGTTTGGTTTATTAGAATGCGGAAAGTTGTACCGATACTACCAAGAATTAAACCAACTTTTATTTTTTCTAACGTGCGCCGCCTATGCGTATTATTAAGTTTTCAAAACGGCCCTAGATTGAGTTCTCTAGTGGTATGTGGACTAGGTCTAGTGGCCCCCGTTTGGTCCATGTATGAGCGTTGGTTGGGCCCTAACTTTGTACGAATGACAATTATTAAAGGGTTAATTCCAGATTTTTATTTTAGGTGTTTTTTAGAATTTTTAAAAATATTTTTTTTGTAAAATTAATGAATTTTTTAAAATATTTTTAAAAATTATGGATGTAAACTTCAAATAAATTTTATTTATAAACTTAAGAAAACCAAAGATAATCAATGATACATTTTTTTAAAAATGTTTATAAAAATAATGGATGGTTTTTAAATTATTTTTAAAATAATAATTTTTATGTAACAAACTTCTATCAATATTATATTAAATCTTATTAAAATTTAAAATTTATTATTCATATGAATAATATTTTAAAAGTCGTTACTTATGCAATAATTCAAGAATATGGTATTTTCTTTTTTCTTTTTTTCCAATTTTTCAAGTTATAACCAATAAAATTTTTGAATAATTCTTGTTAAAAAATGTTACTTTAATTTTTCATTCAAATTAACATCAATTTTTAATCTATACTTATTATTTTCTAATTATTGAATTTGATTATTTTAGTTTATTACTAAAAATCATATTCCACTATCATTGACTACCATTAATCAATCATTAATTTTCAGAATCTACTTATAAAAAAAGTAATTCAAGTTTAATCGTTAAAATTCATATCAGATTTAATAAAATATTTAATTAATTCAACATCTCAGCCATAAAAATGAAACTGAAAAAATAAGTCATTATTTCAGTTTTATAACGTTATCCTTTTTTTTTGGCTGTACTAATTTGTTTTGTTAATCTTGTATTAATAATTTTTAATATTTTTGTTATGGAATATAAATCAATGCAAAATTAGTTTTATAATTTTAAACTTTCAATGAAATTTATTTTTCAATCAATTATATTATATTAATTAACTTGATTAGTTTAGAATATAAATATATATATAGATAAAAGAGTCATCGAATACAAGTCATAATACTTGCATGCATCGAGATTAAAAAGTTATGCTTTTTACCTATAATTGTTGCATAATAAAATGTTCTTCAAGCAGATATGTAGAATTTTGTGGGTTAAAATAATATAGTATCAAAATAAACTGGAGTGTGCATGAGCGAACCTATTGTCATGGATCTGGCTCTATGTTTCTTACCAAGATCGATGCAGTGCTTATATTTGATCGTTATTTTAACAAATCAACCAACTAATTATTAATCTATATATAAGAAAGAAGATTAATTCTCATATCCAAATTGACATAGTTGTTTAGAACATTTTTTGAAGGATCCGATTTTAAACCCAACCCGAAATCGTCGCGGTGCGACTGAAATTTTGAGAAAAATTTAATGGGAGAAAAATAGGGATCTGTTTTCGGTAGCGGAGAGCGAGGGCCGATAGGCCCGAGCTCGGGTGTGGGGGGCTTTGGCCCCACGGTATGGACCGGTTTAGTTCATTTTTCTTTTGGTTTCCCAACCGAATTGTCTCAGTTTTCGGTCCGAACTTATATAAGTTTTCGGATGCCTTGTAACTCGTTCTACTTCTTCTTCCGTCGAATAGAATAAAATACTCCTCTGCCCGTGGACGTAAGCACATTGCCGAACCACGTAAATTGCATGTCGTTTCTCTTTTGTTTCTCGTTATTGTTTGCGTTTTACGTTGTGATTCTGTGGACAGGTGTGGACTTGGCGTAACACAAATTGACATAGTTGTTTAGAACATGCACAACTTAGTATGATACAATCAAAAATAATATATAGCAAGACAATCACAACCACAAAGTATAGTAAGTTATTATATGATAAAAGTATAGTAAGTCATCATATGATAAAGCACAAATGAGAATGGATGGACATGAGGATAAATAAGATTACTTTTTCATTGATTAATAAAATATTATAAAGATTTCATTTTCATACTTCATGTGTAGATAGAAAAGAAAATCTTACACAAAACCATTTAGAAAGCATGTATTATTAGTGTATATCACGTGACTAGTTTTTGTAATACTACCCAAGTTCAACTAATTAGTCTCCAAAATAATAAAATAACAATATAGTTAGATATGATATAAGAAGATATCAAAGTATTTTATCCATTATACCTTTGAAATAATAAATAATAAATTGAAAATCTCATCTTCTCATATGTGTAAATTTTAAGTTCGAGCATCCATCAATATAAGTGATGGATCTTGGTGTAATACAAAGGATTCAAGGTTGAAAAATGCACCCTCCAATGGGAAGATTGAAATGTAATGATGATGTATCGTTTGATGAAGATCTCTAAAAGTGGTAAATTGTGTTTTTTTAGTTGAAGAGGGAAGCTGGAGAAGAATTACGCACTACCGCAAAGAAAGAGGAGCATAGTATAGTCCTGCTTTGGTGGCTAAAAGCTTAATCTCTAAAGGAGACAATCAGGTTTGTCAACCAGAAGCAAGAGGACTTTTAAGACGACGTTTTAGATGAGAGATTTTCCATATTATAGCATAAAAGGAAATGCAACAGCGGATTGGTTATATAAGGACTCCAACTTGAATTTACAGGTAAAAGGTAAAGTGTTGTTTTCACTGAATCATTCTCTGAATGATGGAAAGAAATAGTAGGAGCAGGAGCATGCGGTAATCAGGAGGAAAAAAGAGTCCTTCAGATTATGACAGGGATAGCTGTTCTAGTCAGGGACGAATATGACAAGTTAATTGGATGGAAAGCTTTTTCAGCAAAAGCCAACTCAGCTCTGGTGGTGAAGCGTATGCAACGGAAGAAGCCACTATCCTAGCAAAAGCTATGGGCAGTTTGAGTTAGACCCAAAAATCTTTATCAAAACAATCTCCGAATCAGCTACGTAGTGGTAGACTTTGCTATAGTTTTCATTTTGTTAGGAGATCTGCAAATATGGCGTCAGGTTGATGTTGTCTACGAACTGGTCTATTGACACTTCAGGAGATTTCCAGGCTTTGTTGTACAGAGAAGCCCCTCTATAAGCGTTCGCACCATTTCAATTTTTATATTGTCCCGTCACTATAATGTATTTAATTCTTTTTTGATTTGGGACTTCTACACATACAATGGATTGGCGACTATATAAAAAACAGGTAGTAAGACTAAGCTCTTGTGCTTTAGTGGGTTGAATCTGATTTCAGATACGCATATGACGGGAATATTAAGTACAAGGTCCTGGTGGTTGGCCAGAAAGAACTTTCGTTTGGACAACACCGGGCCAATCTTCCTCCGTTGTCCGCTGGGGAAAAAATTAAGACAAATTATTACCCTTTTTCCATTATTGGTTTTTAGAGGCATTAATGTCATGCTAACTGCACTCGAGTAATCATGTTGGCAAATTGATCAGCACAACATCCCATCCCCCATGGCGCTAGTTGGGCCGATTTTCAAGCGGACGGGTGGTGTGGAAAAATCAAAAGCGTTGTGGAGGGTAACAAATGGATGATTCCCAACCGCAATTCTTCTCCCAACATCCGTCCATTATTTGGTCGAATATTATATTAAAGAAAAACAATAATTACCGAGAGTTGGCAAGATAAATTGGTCGTCAAAATAATTGTTATAAATTAACTATTTTATTTAATTAATGATTATTGTCTTTCTAAAATTTAAAAATCCAATGATACGTTCCTTAACATACAACTCCTCCTGACCAATCAAATTATTCCTACGCTACAGCAACATTCCACCTCCACGTCACACTTCTGTTTTCCTTGTCACTCGTGGATTGACACCTGTCGATTGCCCTCCAGATCCCACTTCGAAATTGGAGCAGAGAGTATGCCCCAACACGTGTAAATGGGTACACGTGCTTTGTATATACAATAAAATTGAACGAATTTTTTAGCTCAAGTTAAATTCTGGTCAGACTGAATGTAAACTTTGACTATTAGGTTAGCTCAATTTACACATGATTTTATTTGTATATTTATAATATAATTATATGAGCAAAAGTAAAAATATAATATATATAATAATATGAATAAAATTTTCATTCAACGCATCAATATATGAAAAATAAAGTTAAATATATTTAATATAAAACTATTCATAATATTTTCTAATGAATTAATCTAAATATGAAAATTAGAATATAAAATAATATTCTTGTCCCATGAAGATAAATTCATTTATAATTTCATTAAAATTTAAAAAATATTAATTATTTTACATTTTTAAATGTATTCTTCCTATTATATTTTTATTTTAATTATAAAATAAAATAAAATAATTTCATTATTAATTATATTTTTAATATAATTTAAAGAATAATTTAAAATAATTAAAAAAATAAATTAACTTATCATTGTGATAAAGAGAAAATAGATAGTTTCATTCATTCGTAAAAAAATCTTCATGAGAAATATATTATTAATTCATACTAAAATTGGAGGATTTAATTATATAAAATATGAATTTTGAATTAATATAAATTTTCAAAAATTGAGCTGAATTAACTTAAATTCCTATTATAATGAACCTGTAATTGTTTTTAACACAAAAATAAGTTGTTAGGCTCATCCAAATTCCATTTACAGTCCTACTAAAGCAAAATGTGACATCTCATTATCCTTTTTTATTTTAATTTTGTTTGTCAAAATTTTATAAAAAAATAATTAAAAAAAACCATCCTTTTCACATTCTAGTGATTTGATACTCCTGTTTAACATCATTTAAATAAATTTAATCAATTATATATATAAATTTATTGATATTTGATGAAATTGACATTAATCTAAATTGATATTGTAAAATCCATTAATTAATTGTTGGATTACTAACTATGGAAATTTGATAATCTACTTTCTATAATTTATGATAGATTGATGTTGATTTAATAATCTTTTATTTAAATATATAAAATTTTAAATAAATGGATGAAATAGTAAAATTAATTAAATTAAAAACATGAAATTAGAAAAAGGACTTTTATATAATTTCTAAAAATAAAAAAATCAGTGTTTTCTTTTTTTGGGGGAGTCAAAAAATACTGAACCGAAGAAAACGCAAAGAAAGCGTGAAAAAAAAAAAAAAACTTGAAGTACAATTCTACGCCATGGTCATACTTTCAAGTTCTATAATTCATGATTTTTGAGCGTTTTGTTCAAGGAAGGAATTTATTGAATTTGAGGGAGGATTATGATCTTTGTGGTGGGTTTAATTATTTGCTGATCTGCTTCTATTAGCTCCATTCATTCGTTAATTGTTTAATTCGGTAACTACTAGGGTTTTTTTCTGTTTTTTTGAGAGAGAACGAGGGATCTATCAATCATAATATTGCTAATAATGTTATCGAATCATCTAAACGATGGAATCGAGACGGCTAAGCTGGTTTGGTCTCGAATTCCAAATTCAGATGAAGTTCAGCTTGACGGTGCTGGATTATTGAGTAGTAGCGATGCGAACAGTACTGAGAGTCTTGAATATGAAGTTATTGAGAATCATGCCTATAGAGAAGAGCAGGTTTTTTCGTTCATTTCTTTATTTTTATTGTGTTTAATATTCTCAGTTAACAGCGTTTATCTCTTTTGTTATTAGTTATTTATTGATGCTGTTTGTGACCTTCAGGCGCAGAGAGGGAAGCTTTATATTGTATATTATGTGGCAGTGAAGTGGTTCTTTGCTTTGCTCATTGGGATTGGTAAGTGTTTTTCTCAATTTTGGTATTTGGATTGAAATTTATCGTGATTGCTTGTTTCAGGTCTTACTCGTTTTTCTGGATGCATATCACCATTTAGTTCCGTGGTGCGAATTATTGTCACTAGAACTTACAAAGTGAAGTAATGGAGGAATAATTTTGCTGGAAGTTTCCTTTAATTTTTTTACGTACTTAACTTTTGGAATGAATATAAATGCAAGATTTCAAATTCAATCGATTGAAGTCTATTCTACTGTTTAGAAAAGTCATGATCGCTGATTAGGTTAAACTAACAAAGCATCCTGAATGAATCAAATTATTATTTTTTTTTTTTTGCAAATGTCTTACTCCAATCAGACTCGTAGTGAATGGGTGATATGCAATAATTTTCGAGGAGAGCATTGTCTAGAAATATGGGGGATGAGCTTTGTTTCGTTATACAGTTGCTAGAGTATTTTGTTTTCCTTTGGAAGATGGGATTTATTGTTGCATGACATGGTATTGTCCAAATCTGAATTCTACATATTGGGAATCTTAATGGGTATAATATGTTTTTCTAATTGATTCTGCTGATAAGCTTTGACAATTATTCTAGAATTCAGACACTATTGGGTGGTCTATGTGACATATATATTTTTTTGTATTACTTGCAGGCACTGGATTGGCTGCAGTTTTCATTAATCTGTCTGTTGAGAACTTTGCAGGATGGAAATTTTCGCTTACATTTTCACTAATACAAAAATCATACTTTGCTGGTTTTGTATTATATGTGTTGTTCAACTTGGCTTTAGTTTATTCATCTGTATGTATCATCACACAATTCGCACCTGCAGCAGCAGGGTCTGGTATACCTGAAATTAAGGGTTATCTGAATGGTAAGCTGAACATATGAATCAGTATGCATACTTTACTGTTTAATAACTTTTGTCAGTTTGTGGATTGATTGTAAACAAATATGCAGGGGTTGATATTCCTGGTATTCTACTATTCAGAACCTTGGTTGGAAAGGTTTATGCACTCCCCATGACTTTTTATTATTGCTATTTCTAAGTTATCTACATTTTCAATCTTTTTTTATTCTTTCTAAGTTCTTATAGATATTTGGAAGCATCGGTTCTGTTGGAGGTGGTCTTGCATTAGGAAAAGAAGGTCCTCTTGTTCATACTGGTGCTTGTATTGCATCATTGCTTGGACAAGTAAGAACTGATTGCTTGAAGTAATTTGTTGCAAAATCAAATCATATTTTTGGGCACCCATTTTGTTGTTTTCCCAACAAGCTAAATTTCTTTCTGTGACTTTAGGGTGGATCCACCAAATATCATCTAAGTTCAAGGTGGCTCAACGTTTTCAAGAGTGATCGTGACCGCCGTGACCTTGTGAGTAACTTATGCATTGATGCAAACTGCAGCTTTAACTTTTTGCATTTGAATGTTTTTCTTATTATTCTATGGTCCTAGTTGTTGTATATTGTTAACAGTTGTACATTATGTTCCCTGCACAAAGCATTCTAACTTGGTTAGCACAATATATGATTTTTATGATCATATACTGAATAAGTTTCTTATGGTCTCTGCATTTTCTTAAGAATAGAGGTGAAATGCCTCTTATTGTGCTCATCAGTTATTTTTCTAATGTTTTGAAAAGGTAACCTGTGGGTGTGCAGCTGGAGTTGCTGCTGCTTTTAGAGCTCCAGTTGGTGGTGTCTTGTTTGCACTGGAAGAGGTCACATCATGGTAAGACATGTAGCAAGGGGAAAAGAAAAAAAAAAGATTAGATTAATGTTGGAGGGCATCGCATATATCTTACAAGTTTGGGCTTAATTTTGACAGTCTGATTGGCATTCCCCAATCTCCATGCCAAAATATTATTTTTACTGTTTTGGTTTCATATTACATTCATATTTGTTTTCTCTGGAAGGTGGAGGAGTCAACTTATGTGGCGAGTCTTCTTCACTTCTGCTATTGTGGCTGTGGTTGTGCGAACGGCAATGGGGTGGTGTAGAAGTGGGAAATGCGGACATTTTGGTTCAGGTGGCTTTGTAATTTGGGACATATCAGAGTAGAGATCTTTTCTCTTTGTTGCTATTGATATAAAGAGTACCTTTATGGAGTTCTATGTTTAATTTTTGGTTCTTCTGGACAGTGGTCAAGAGGACTATTCTTTTGCAGAGTTATTGCCAATGGCAGTGATTGGGGTTATTGGTGGCCTACTTGGTGGGTAACCATACCTGAAACATTTTTTTCAACTACTGCATTTTCTTCTTGTCTGATATCTGTTCTTTTTAACATTCAGGTGCCTTATTTAACCAACTCACTCTATATATAACTCGTTGGCGCAGAAATTATTTACACAAAAAGGGGAACCGGGTGAAGGTAAAATTTTAGGATAATTTCGTAACCTTCATTTTCTCCATTTGCATGTGTTCTTGTTTCGTCTTTTGATGGTGCTTCACGATGTTACCTTCTATAACCTATTTACTTTCTGTAACCCAACTTTAATTGTAATATTGCCAGATTATTGAAGCATGCCTCATCTCTGTGATAACTTCTGCTATTTCTTTTGGGTTGCCGCTTTTAAGAAAATGCAGCCCATGCCCTGAATCAGATGCTGACTCTGGTATTGAGTGCCCACGGCCACCAGGAATGTATGGAAATTATGTAAATGTAAGATCTGCTCTTACTTTATTTTTTTCCTCTTAATTTTATGATATTTTTGCTTGGCATGCTTATTCTCCAAATCATGTTGCTCAAATGTGTCAGTTGACGTTGGCAACTTGATGCAGCATGTTATACATGATACAACTTCTAAAAAAATCATTTCTAATTTTATGGCATTTTGCAGTTCTACTGTAACACGAACAAAGAGTATAATGATCTAGCTACAATTTTCTTCAATACTCAGGTTTATTTGGATTCTGAAAAGCCTTCTTCCAGTTTTAAATTGAAATTTCTCCATGTCATTTTTGGTTTTTGTTCTAATTCTATCCTAATTATTTTTACAGGATGATGCCATAAGGAATCTATTCAGCGCAAAAACGATCCATGAATTCAGTGCCCAAAGTTTATTGACATTTGCGGTAGTACATTTTTTATCTAAATTCGAAAAATTTGAAGACTATTTGAACTGTGATTTTCTTTGAATTGGTGTTGATCTCTGAGTACTTTTCTAGGAACAGCCCTTACTTTGTTGCTTTCATTTCACTTTCAAATTGGAATTTGTAGTTCTCTGTGAGATATCCTCTCTAAAAGAAGTTTTGCAAGTCTAATGTCTTATCTTAGGATGACGGAAAATATGTCTTAGGAAGGCTTATTCATTTAACTGGGAAAAACTTTGTTTCATGGCAGCAACCAAAGATATGTTGGAAAAACTTTGTTCCCTGGCAGCAACCAGAGATATGTTGTTAGTTTTCCTTTTTATAGTACTTGTTCATGCAACACTGGCCCACATATATGTCTAAAAATATGAGCCATTACTTGGCTGAAGTGCATAAACCCTTCTTCCTCAGATTTAAGTTGCAGCCTACAAATTAACGAGTGAAGTATTGCTGTTAACTATGATTATCTTATGCCAACCTGATTTGTTCTATTTTTTATCTAGTCTGCTCATTCATTCTTAGCTGTTTACTTTGCTTAATTGCTATTTAACATTTTGTTTAACCTTTATAGTAATTAAGGATGATATGTTTATTGTACTTGGAACATCTATTATGGTGACCTCAGCCAAGGCATGATGATCCTTAACATATTCTTTATAATTAATGATGTGTATAAGTTGATTTAGTTTTGTGTTGTTGATTACTTCTGCAGGCGATGTTTTATACCCTAGCAGTGGTGACATTTGGCGCAGCTATTCCTGCTGGTCAGTTTGTTCCTGGAATAATGATAGGGTCAACATATGGACGCCTTGTTGGCATGTTTGTTGTTAAATTTTATAACAAGCCCAACATTGAGGAGGGAACGTGAGTCTCTTCATTTGATTCTGATTGTTTTTATTGGTGCTCATTCCTCTCTTTATTATTGCTTAATACTGTTGGCCATAAGAATCTGTTTTCCACCTACAAGAAACTATTGGTAGCGTATTTTTCCTCATTCTAAAGGTTGCTTCATCCATTCTAATATGTTGCCAGATATGCTTTGTTGGGTGCTGCTTCTTTCCTTGGAGGTTCAATGCGGATGACAGTCTCTTTATGTGTAATCATGGTGGAGATCACAAACAACTTGAAACTTTTACCTCTAATCATGCTTGTTCTCCTTATATCAAAGGTATATTTTTTAATGAAATTGCTTTTTGATTTATTGAAAGATGCTCTTTGAATTTATGCTTTCTTTCGCACTGCAGGCTGTTGGTGATGCTTTTAATGAAGGTCTATATGAAGTACAGGCCAGGTTAAGAGGTATTCCTTTGCTGGAATCTCAACCAAAGCACCAGATGAGAACAATGACAGCAAGGGAAGTTTGTGGACATCAAAAGGTCTTTTTCCCCATTCAAGTACTTGTCATATGTGTCTACCTTCCTTAGGATTTTTTTCCCTATCATGATTTTTTTAATATCTTCAAACCCTTCTGCGAACATGCTGACTGGTATTGACGACATTGGACTATTGAAATTTAAATGTTTAAAATCAATGTTGGTTCCAGTTAAGCTTTGGCAATATCATGCAACGTAATTTGAGTGGAAGCCTTTCAGACCTAATTTTAATGGAAGTCTTCAGTTTAATTAGAAATTGCATGATTTCACCATCTTCAAAGGCCTCTTGTACCAATTGGAAAGCTTGTTTAGCTCCACTCAGTGGAGGGTGGTGATTAATCATGAAAATTAGTGAAAAAAGTAAGTATTAGAAATCAGTTACCATGACTAACCATGAAAATTAGTGAAGAAAGTAAGTATCAGAAATCAGGTGTAAGTTTTACTTGATTAAATACATGACTTTTTATGGGTGCTTACTCTATCCCTCTCTGGAATACCAAGCTGGGAAGCAAACGCATATTGGACTTTCTTGTGGCTTCGTATGGTTGGGTTAGTGCTTGTTTTCTGGTATTCCTTTTCCTGTTGCACAACATCTTTAACTCATCAATTGGTTGATTTGCCATCTTGCATAGGTTGTGTCCTTTCCTCGCGTTGCAAAAATTGCAGATGTAGTTTCTATTTTGCGGAGCAATAAACACAACGGCTTCCCTGTAAGCTTAAATCTTCATCATTGTCATCCTTATTTTTGTGCTTGAAATTTAGAAAATTTGTTTTAATCGTTCACCACATGCAGGTTATTGATCATACAAGATCTGGAGAAACACTTGTGATTGGACTTGTGCTTCGCAGGTGGAACTCTTACTTTGCCTTCAATTTATTTTATGTTCATTTAATAGAAGTAGAGGCATTGAATTAGCTAAAACTAACTAATTTTACCTTTTGGTTTAAATGGCAGTCATTTACTAGTACTCCTTCAATCGAAGGCAGATTTTCAACACAGCCCTTTGCCCTGTGATCCAAGAGGTGTGTCAAGGTCAATCAGGCAAGTGAAGGCTTCATTTTCGTTCTGGTTATTATTTTCCTCGGTGCCTTTTGATCAAAGTTTCACTTGTTTAACATAGTGATTTTGTTTTCAGGCATAATTTCAGTGAATTTGTGAAACCAGTTTCTAGTAAAGGAATTTCTATAGAGGACATTTATCTTAGTTCAGATGACTTGGAAATGTACATAGATCTTGCCCCGTTTTTGAATCCTTCGCCATATGTTGTCCCTGAGGATATGTCTTTAACAAAGGTGAATGAATTTTTTTTCCCCTGTTTGTAGTGAATTATCGTGTAGCATGTGTGGTTAATGCATTTTTTCCCATTTTATCTGATCAATGATGCAGGTATATAATCTTTTCCGCCAACTAGGATTGAGGCATATATTTGTTGTTCCTCGTGCTTCACGTGTGATTGGCTTGATTACAAGACAGGATTTACTGATTGAGGTATGCTAATAACATTACCGTTTTTTATGTTTTCAACTCGTCTGGATTCTGGGTAAAAAAAGGAAAAGACTTATCTGGATTATGTAATGACTGTTCGTTGATGGTTGGTTGTAGGACAATGAGGATCCAGCTAATGTGGAGCTTCAATCAACTAGTGTAAGGTCTCTATGCTGCTTCACTCGTTACCTATTGGTTTAATTTTCATTAATCTGAGAAAATTCATAAAAGTTCTTGGTATAGGCTATTTCTTTACCTGGCCATAGCCTATATCCAGATAAACGTAGATGTTGATCATTACACTTTTAGAGGCGCCTGGATTTGTTCTAATCGGTGCCATCAGTCATGTCCGCGTGCACCTAAATCCCTAGTTCCTACCTGTTCGGTTATCAGACTTTTATGTGGTCTATGAAATGCTTTTTTTTTTTTTTGCCTTAATGATGAATTCGTTTGTGTCTCATTTGTTGATCCTCTGATTCTGTATATGTTAACAGAATTCAGCATCAAGATAGAAGAATTTTCACTAGGAATACGGATGTAGAGCGCCCACTTCTAAATGGTCTCCTGGTTCAGAATCATGTGCCGGACTGAAATCGATGTTCAATATTTCCGCATTGGATTACATTCGTGGCTGTGGGTGATGCTTTTGGCTAATGTCCTCGAAGACCAATTCTTTTTATTTGCTCCATCCGATTTCCCCATAATAGATTCCATTTTTTTCAATTTCTTCCCGTAATACCATCATTATTTGTTGTCCCCCTTTTAGGCAGGAGGTCACCAAACCACTCGAATCAAATTATATGTACCTTATGTGAATGTGAAGACCCAAAGTATAAGAAAAAGAAGCTCGATTGATTAGTCTTATTAGAATGGAGAAGAGTGCATCTGTGCATACAACAGTGATGGCGCATCTGTACAGGGGAAATGTTTTACGGACTCGATTAACAATTTCTGGTTTAATGCATTCCATATATTGATATTATACATTTTTTAAACCTCAAAATGTAAGACGGAAGGATATTAAAAAGCCATTGATATTGATTCCTATTTCAATTGTTTAACCATTTTTATGGAATGATGGTAAAGAATGGGTTTGGGAAAAGATAAATGAGACATAGCATGTGGAAAGAAAAACCTCGAAAGCTGGGGAGTCATGTTTCTGAAAGGAGATGAGGAACAATATTAGTTGATAATTGGGAAGATTGAATACTTGTATTTATACAAGTCGGTGGCCTGGTGCAAATGTATCAACTGCTAACACGGTTAGCACAGGCTGAATTTCATAACATGCATCCTCCGACAAACATCAACACATACTGATGAAATCAATCTTACAAGTTGCTCCAAAAGTTCGAACAACCAAATGACCCAAAAATTAGATTTTTCAAGTACTTAAACAAAATTTAGAACAAATACAACCAAAGGAGCCATTGCCAAAGAAATACAGCCTAGAGGGCCATTCAAAGAGATGGCATTATCAAGGGAAGGCCCCGGAACTCTTGCAACAGGAACCGGAGGAGTGGCGGCCGCGGTAGTGGCAGTGGCAGTGGTAGCGGTAGTGGAAGTGGAAGTGGAAGTAGAAGTAGAAGGTGAAGCAGAAGGAGTTGGAGACAATTCTTGAAGAATGCGAGGCACATTAATGTCAACCTTCTGACCAGCTTGGCAATGGCCAGGATTACCACATAAGAAATAATGGTGGCCGCGAGTTTTGAGGGTGATGGAGTCGTTGCCAGTGGTATACGTGGCTAATGGAGCTGATACATTGCAGTCCTTGTACATGGCGTGTGTTACTCGCATCACGTTGTGCAACTCCGAAGTGTAATTGAAAACTAATAACATAAACCAGCAAAGAAACACGCATTCGTTAAAGATGCATCACATATAAAATTTTCTTGCAGGTTGGTTTTCTATTATCAGTGTGTCATCGTAATGAAGACCCATCTTTCTTATCAACTAATCATTAAATGGATAAAAATGTATCAATTGTTTTGATCGATTGGTTCATGCAAACAAGACATAGAGTTTAATGCATTTTAATTAATTTCCAATTTAAACCAAAAGCGGAATGATGTTAGCGTCAATTTCAAACAACCACGATTCCCTTCGAAAAGAGAGAACCCTTTTTCCAAGTTCATCGGCCTTGTTTTATGTCTCTGTGTCTGTCGTGGCCGCCTTCTTTTTTCATTGTCTCAGTTGAAAGTTAATCATTACTTGCATACTTAATTGAAGCACGCAATCCAGACTGGCGGGACATTGTTCCGATAGATCACAGGCATGATCTCGCACAATCATATACCATACTGCCTCCAAGCACGCTTGTTGGTAGTCAAATTTATTTTTGATAAATGTTTAATACGAAAATTAATTGAATTTGTGAACATTGTCAACTGTTCATGACTTCAAAAGAATCCTCCATGTACAGAAGCATGTAAAAAGAAAGAGACGATAAACCAAGAAAATGAAGATGGATAGTTAAAAGCAAGAATCAAGAAACTCTCTACTTGCTGTAACGAAAAAGATATATAAAAAAAGGATCAACAATCTTTGATATCTCACCAATAACGTCGCCAAGCTTGAAGGTCTTAGCAGCAGCCCAATGTTTATAGTCAACACCAGTGCTGGTCCAACCAGCAACATCTCCGACTCTGTATACAGTTGCATTTACAGCCTGAATCAATGCCACTACCATTAGCAGAGCCAGGGCTACGTCGACCAAACCCATGGCTAGCCGTCTTCCCCCAGCACGTTGGTTAAGATGGTTGGTGGGTTTTGGTGTTTGTGTGTGATGAAACTGTGGCGAGAGGTTTGAGAAGTTGAGAGATTTTCTTCAGCTTCAAGCGCTTATAAATCTTTTCGACTTGCATTGCATGGTTTCAAGAACAACGTTTTTTTTTTATTAGTGTAAATTTAACTCTAGAAATCGTACGAAATTTCATTAATTTTAATCTTCTAAACTATTTTTTTTAATAAAAAACAGTTGATTTTAACTTATGCTAAATAAAAATTAATAGGTAGTTTTAATTCACTTTTTAAATTATCATTGTTAATCAAAATATAATAATTAATAAAAGAGTATTTATATCAACAAAAAATACTTTTTAAAAAAAAAAAAAAGAGAGAGAATGATACATCTTATATTTATTTTTCTTGAAAAATCAATTTGGGAAATCCAAAAAAACTAAAATGGACAATGAAATGGTTTGAAAAATGTAAACTTTTTTTAATTTGATTCTGTTTAATTTAAAAAATTAAAAAATTCAATTTAAAAATTGAAATAACTAAAATTGATTTTATTTATTTATTAGTTACAACTAATTCATCATAAAAATAGAATTTACATGGAGTATATGAATTAAAGAGGAAGAGGTGCTACTTTTCCTTGCTTCCAAGTTTCAAAACGTCAGATGACGTCATATATACGTATGCATGAGTATCCGACAACATTCAAAGAGATGCATATACATAATATTATCCTAATTTGAAATACATTAAGGGTAATAATTTTTTGAACCTTAAAATAGGAATACAAATGGAAACTAGGCACGGGGTGTATTATACAAGTGTAGGCAGCCAATATGATAAAAAGCTGTTCCTTGTTTTTGGGGGGGGGGGGGGTATAGATGGTTAAAACACTTGGAAGGCAAGGCAAGCATGGTGGAGAAGTGATTGGCCATGATTAGCGATCCTTATAAATAAAATTTGAAGTGCCATAATGACAAATAGCCGCCATCATTCTTCTTCCTCCAAGACGGGCCAATATTGCTTTGCACATGGGTCTAGACAAGTCTTGCAATCTACACTATTCGGTTGCACGCTATGATGCCATCCACCAGCAACCATAACGGATTCTCTTTTTTTTTTTTTTAATTTCTTTTAAAAATAATACCTCACGTGGCATTGGAAAATCAAATGGTTCTACATAATCACCTCTATCTATTTTTTTAAACAAGTGTATATTCTCTCGAATTTACAACCGGGCAGCTGGATCATATCCATTGGCATACCCCTTGTTGGATGTCTTCTGCCCCTCCATTTCAACTGCACCATCCTCGTAATCATCCATGAATCTCTTCCACAGCCAATGCTGCTTCCATACTCTTTCTGTCATTTCTTCAATCGGTACATTTTTCGTCTCCGGCACGAGGAAAAATACGAAAAACGACATGATAAGCACCCAACCGGAGAAGAAGAGGAAGATTCCGTACTTGAAATGGCAAAGCATGGAGAGGAAGGCTTGTGCTATAACAAAAGTGAAGAGCAAGTTGACACAAACGGTCACACTTTGGCCAGCTGAGCGAGTCTCCAGCGGGAAAGTTTCACTTGGGATTAGCCATCCCAGGGGCCCCCATGACCAGGCAAAGGCAGAAACGAAAGTGCAAACCATGATAACCACTATGATGGCGTATCCCTTTGACAGATTTTCAGAATGATCCGTAACCTTGATTCCTAGTAATATGGCAATTATCACTTGAGAGGCAAACATTTGGATGCCAGCTTCTAATAGGAGTAGTCGACGGCCAAGTTTGTCCACCGAATAGATAGATACGACGGTGGAAATGACATTGACAGCACCCGTAATAACAGCTGAATAGAGGGAAGCATCGCTGCCGAATCCTACCGTGTCAAATAGGACAGGAGCATAGAACATGATGGCATTGATGCCAGTGAATTGCTGGAAGATCTGTTTCAAGCCATTTGAATAGAATAGATTAGTCATCTAGATTATAGAAAGGCAGTTTATTTTTAGATCGGTGATGAGAAGTTCTGACCTGCAAGGCTACTGCTATGACCAGCTGGGGACGGTTTCTCCGCTTCAAGAGACTCCTGAAGGGATGTTTAACTTGTTGGGCTAAACGACTTGCCTCTACAAGTTCCAAGAATTCTGGTTCAATTTTATCCGTGCCCCTGATTTTTCTGAGAACCGCTTTTCCTTCATCGAGGCGGCCACGCTCGATGAGACTGTTAGGAGTTTCTGAAACCAGGAGAGCTCCTACAGTCAGAAGAAGCGCAGGAACGCCAGCCAGTCCCAGTGATAGTCTCCAGCCCCATCCACTTTTAATCCTGTAAATATTAAAGGAAAACATCAACTACCAACAAACCTCACAAACATTCCTTTAAGCAGAGAATCTAGGAAGATACGGTGACTTCAGAAATGAAAAAAAAGTTCAACCTTCGGTGCTCTAGATGCTTGCTCGTTCAATAAAGTATACAAATTTTCTTCAAGGTCCTCAGGTGCAAACTCGTAAAGTGGGTTATAATCTTAAGTAGCATTGATAATCAAAGCTAAATTATGGAATTTCCTGTAAACTTGTATCTTCTATTAAACAATCCCCACTACATATCTTAAATTTTGGTTCCCACTTTACGTGACCAGTGTCAGGTTCATGTTCGAACATGGCCGTTAAATTTCAGGTGTGTTCATTTATTACGATATAACAACCTCACAATTATATCATGAGAAATTAGAACTCTCATTTACTTCAATGCAATCACTTTCATATAATGCAACTTGTCCAACCCAATTTCGGGTAGGTGATAATTCTCCGTCCACTGTTCCAGTCTAATTGGTAAAACATAAAGTCAACCATCTGACTTTCCAAGTATCTCAGGCGGCCAGATGTAACCTTTAATGTCAACAGTGGGGGCGAGAAAGGAGATATGCAAAGGAAGAAGAGTCAAACCAAACATGATGAAGTTGGTTAAAATATTCATCATTTTCTAACAAACGCCACCAAGCTGATGTCTTTAAGGGGCATGTGTACTTTAGAACCGTGATTATTATGAGACAGCAGTTGATGCCTAATTACTATTGATTATTCCGAGATTACTTCTTACTTTATCATTTTTTCCTTTGAATTTTCATGTCCCCTTGTCAGCTTTGTAAAAGATAATGAAAAAAAATAGAGGAACTAAAATAAAATTGAGAGGAAGCAGTGGACTTACTTTGCAGTACCGTAATTGATAAGATTAGCAAATAGAATACCGATGGTGACATTAAGCTGGAAGAGTATATTCAGGCCTCCACGTATTTTTGTGGGTGCTATCTCCGATAGAAATAGAGGCACAGCCTGTTACAGTATGAAATCATACTTAGTAATTAAAAAAAAAACCTAAACTCATTTGCATTTATTAACAATCAGATGCCTATGAATATGATCCATAAACTTATGAGGTTCAGTTTGACGTGCTAATAATATAATTTATTATGATATAATATGATATGATATAAAAGATATTTATTATTTGATTGAATCAGCTGAGATTGCAAACGTAAAGTCAAAGATTTCAACAACCTTCACCACACAAAAACAGTAAGCACGTCCATAAACTATTTACATTTGGAGTAGGGCTATCGGTGTGATTTTACGTTACAAAAGGATAAGATAAAAAAGCACTACAAAAATTTCCATGGCACGAGCAATTACTGGAAAAATGGAACCAAGTTAAGAATCGATATCGTCAGCCATTCACATTATTCAACCAAAAAGACAAAGAAACTGACTTTTCAAAAGAAAATGATTCATATGAGGGAAAAAAAAAAAGAAGATACAACCAAATCAGGATTTGCCACCTTTTCTGGATGAATCTAAGAGAAGCATCTCTTTCATATGATGATGCTTTGTTAAACAAACGAAAGGGCAAAAAGAGAGGAGTCTATGTCAGATGTAGAAACGTCAAAAAGCAGAATTAGATGAAACCCAGAAAGTGGCATATTTAACTATTACGAACTCGCATGCATTTATCCAATGCTGCCTCACGCAGTCTGAATTTGGTGGTGTGTGTGTGGGGGGGTGGTTGCGGGCAATTCAGGTCGGTGGAAAATTCTATGTGGCAAGAAACCATTGCTTTCAAAAAGATAATTTAGCCAGCATCTTCCAAATATATGTGGAAAGCAACTAATATATTAGTTTTAATCAACAAACGTAATGGATAATGATGTCGGTAAGGTTACATTAACAGCAGACAACAATTAGAACACGTTATGGCCGACAAGTGTTATATTTTCGCCTTCATTACAAACTTCCTATCCTATCATATTTTATGCATTTGATCAAATCCTTCAAAATATTTTTCATGCATAAGTTAGCCCTCACATACAACTGTTCTTATATAATTTAAATTAGATAAATGTTTGAAATGTTAAATCATAATTTCTATTAAAATAAACGATCAATTTTAGCTTAAAATTTTCTAAAAGTTTTATATTTTTATCAATTGATTCTGAATTTAGACAATTCCTATTAATGAGCCAAACTCGTTTGGTTAACCGTCCAAGGTTCGATGGCAAACGATCGCAGAAATTCAGCAGTAATACAAGATTAAGTAAAGTAAGCACCTGATTAGCAAAACCAACACCACAACCGAGTAAAATTCTGCCAATGATGAGCATGGCAAGGTCTTGAGCCGCAGAGTTAAGAACAACACCGATAATAAAGAAAATCCCGGCGATCAACATAGTAGGCCTCCTGCCTAGTTTTCTAGTAGTGTAAGATGCAAAGAAAGTAGCAATTAAACCAGCCAAGTACAGTGATGATGTGAACAATTGTAACCCTTGATTATCATACTTGCAATAGTTGCTGTTTATTGTGGGGTCTTGTGTCTTGGCATACACGGTTGGAAAAAATTTTTGCAAGAAATCCGGCATAGATGTAACTCCCCCTGATCCATCATTCACATGTACACGTACAATTATTACTAACCAATCTTGCAAGTAATTAATTTGGTAATTAAATATTAATTAATTGCAGTATCTGAAGCATGTAGAAAATTATGGTGAAGAAGCCCAGCTTCGAAGCAAAGCTCCATAGAGATAACTCCGCTACAGAGATGAACAGGTTTATTGATTTTAATTTCCGAAAATACCCTTGAATTAAAGGGTAATAGCGGGGATAACATGGTAATTCTACAGGAATATAGAACTCAGGTTTCATAAAAAATTTTCCCCTAGGAAAAAAATAAGGAAAGAAAAGGAAAGTTTTTTTTTTTTTCTCTTCAGAAAAACACAAGAAGGAACAATATGAAGGTTTAGATTTTTTTTAAACGGGATTATGATTGTAATAAAAGAAATGTAATTAACAGTTGATGAAAATAATTACTAAAAAAGTACCTGAAACACCAATATCATAACCAAACATAAGTCCACCGGTGGCCGCCATTATACAAGATATAATAACAATCGGAGTAATTTTAGCCTCAAACTCCACTCCTCCGGCTGGCCCGGCCGAAAAACCCCCAGCAGGCATGATTTCCAACTCTATATATTTCTCTCTATATAGTATCTATGTATCAACAGCTCTTCAAGATATCTGAGTATAAATTAAATGGAGAAGAGATACTTATAGAGAGAGAGAGACAGACAGACGGAGTTAATGTACGTAAATATGGAGACCTGGGTTCAGGTGCAATGAAGATGAAGGGTTTATATAGGGTGAGAGGGAGAGTACTGTATGTATGGATGACGATGCCTAATTATTTGTGATTCATCCACGTGGCGATTCCGATTCGTACCTTTTTTATTTTTTCCCTCTTAATTTGGACGGCTGGCTAGTCAACCAACGGCTCTTACGCTAAAAAAGTCTCATGCTTCATAAAGGAATCGCGGTATTGTCCTGCACTTGAGTAAATCTTAAGGATTTTAAGAGTAAATTTACTTAGACATTATATTAATAATTAATCTTAATTCAGTTAATCTAATTGAAATGGAATTGTGGTCGATTTCAGGGAATCATGGGGCCAGGTGCTTTAACAAGACACGGGTTTTGATCGTCCAAGTGTGAAAGGGGGACGATGAATTCTTCGTTGACTTTATGGCAGTCCAGGTTGATGGGGGGAACGTCAGACTAAATAAATATATAATATTTTGTGGGCTTAATTAGGTACTTTGGGATATCAAGATTAAATAAATAACATAATAATAAAAATAAAAGTAAGGAGAATAGACGTGCTAGATTGGTGTTGGAGGAAATACCAAAAAGAAAGAATCAATTTCGGAGAAGAAGAAGAAGAAAACAATTGGCTTTCAATGATGAGGTGATGGCATATTCCAATTGATGAACTCTACATGTATGTCTGCATCGAATTATTCCTGATTATATCATGTTAAGTGCCATTCAAATCTTAAGATATACATGAGGGAAAGAGGTTCCTTCAGTACTTGTGTGTTTTCCTGTTAATCACCCATCTTAGCTTCAGATAAAACTTAGTAGGACAAGGGTAAAAAGTGTTTGAATCACACAAGGCATGGAAATTTGGCTTGAAACCTTCTTGTAACCAAGTTGATATTCAAACCAAGAAATGGAAGTAATTTGATATGTCATGTTATCTATTTTAGATTACTATAAATTGACAAGTTTAGAAAGCGAGACACCAAATTGTGAGCAACTTGGGCATCATTTTCGGGCACAAGGGAAGATGATGGTCTAATTTGCCTAAAATGCTACGCACGGTTTTCAGGTCAAAACACATGGGCACCCAAATTCTAGTTACGTGATACCATTCCATGGTTTATTTTAGTGGAAAACTGTCTACACTATCACAGTGCCTTATGCCATCGTCTTAGAATGGTAAACGATTTGTTAACAGCTGAACGAAAATAAACTCTTTTCAATCGGGTGATAGGATTAATTAATTAATTAATTAATTAATTACAATATGTGAATATACTACGATCCATTTTAATGATAATTACTTTTCAAATTCTCAAACTTGGCATGTGGTCCATCACGTTTAACATGTGACTACATAGATAGTATAGTCTAAAAAAAACTACACTTTTCGAATTCTTTTTATAATAAATATTCATTAAATTGACTATTAAAGATAATAACCGGAAATATATATATATTTTAACCACTTGATGAAACCAATCCAAAGTGGAGTGAACAAAATTAAAATTAAAAATAATAATTTCAGTATATAATTCAAATTATATATAATCATAATTTAATTACGGGTGAAATTAAAAACATACCGAATAAAATCAGAAATTCATCCGAGTCAATGCTAACTCATGAATGACATCAACAAATTACATCAGTTAATTCAAACAAATAAGCACTAAGGTTCATAATTAGAGGCACCAAATTTGACCAAAACTTTTGAGTCAACGGAAGCAAAAACGAAAAGAAAACCAAGTTAAATGTGTACACAAGAACGTTAATGGATTTCTTTTCTTTTTTTTTTTTTTATTGAGAAAAAAAAAAGAGGTTCATTGCAGTTTGAAGGATAAGATGACAAGTCAACAAAAAAACGTAGTGCAAAAAGCCTCTCGGTCAATTGCCAAATCCCAAAAGAGTAAAAAAAAAACAAAAAACAAACAAAAGCCTCTCAACTTTTTGCAATGAAAATTTTATTTTGTATTTTATCATATAATAATATTAAATAATTTTTTTAAATATTTCACACAAATAATAATTAATAGTCTTTACAATTTAATATTTCTCTATTCTATAATATACTGATGGTAAATTTTAAAATATATTTTTTAAAATCTTGATGTTTTTACAATTTTTCAAAAAAATATGATATTTTAATAAAATTTCTTTCAATTTTAATATTTTTAAAATTTTTGGTATTAATAAAATAAAAAATGATGAAATTAAGGTATTTTAAATATTTAAATTGTACATTGTAAATTACAACAATTCGCTGCAAAAACGTACACGGAATATTATTATTATTATTATTGCAATGATATTATTATTATTGCAATAATTCATATATATATTAAATTATGTGTAAATAAATAACTTATTTGATTTGCAGGGCATTTGAATGGTAGCAGAGAATTAGGGTTTAGAAAGTTCATGCACACCAAATTCTACATAATTTAATCATGTTAAGTTTCATCAAATATTTATTTTACTTTATTTTTAGTAAAGAATATGATTTGCAACCTTTAAAATTCAAATTCAACAAGAAAAATAATAATAATAGTAATATGAAGTTGTGAATTAGAGTTTGAAATTTGGAAAGAATGGTCCATTTCTACCAATGGAATTGATCTATCAATACGCTCCTATTTCTATACATATATCTCCTAATAGCAATTTTCAATTTCCTCATTTAATATCTCTTTCTTTTTCCTTTTTTGTGGGTGATTTCATGCTCACCCACCAATCGCATCTACTACTCTGATTGAAACAACAAACACGACATAGACTCGGAAGGTTGCCTGTTGATTCAGGTGGTTGGGTCAGTTTGTTAATCAGAATGTGTTGAAGATGAGTGGCTGTTTTGCAACTCGGCTAGCTGCTTCTGTTGCTGTTTTCCGAGATATCTCTGTGCAGTGGCATTCACTATCTTGAAAAAGAAGTTCAACAGCATCAGCCACACAATCGTATTCCATAATGCAGCAAACGACAAATCCCATTTTTTCACCTGTGCAGAACAAATGTTGGAGATTATTTCACTCAAAACAACAAAAGCCCAAACGAGATCTGTGCAAGTTCAAAAAATAACCACACAACACATGCAGAGAACTCAAATGCCAAATTTGCTCTGCAAATTGAGTCTTCACCGACTGATATGATCCAGGCAAAAAAACTGAATGCTGACAACTGAACGCAATTACCTTGTCATTTGAGGGCAAAGGTGGTGCAGGCGAAGCTGCCATATATTTTTCTTTGATTTTGTGTAGCTTGGCTATGATCTTGGGCAGCACAGAAGCGAGTCCAGGAACAAAGCTGAGTACCCATATCAACTCATTCTCTATCCAGTTTAGAAGTTGATTGTTGCAGACGGAGATTATGAAAACCGTCTACAGAAAAGAAATGAAATAAAAAAGACATTGAGACGTGCAGAGACATTAGCATTCTAAAACAATACCAGACACTGAACACCACCTTTTGTGGAAGCAATATAGAGTTCACTTCTCAATTATCCTTTCAAATAGAGCGTTTATATCAGAATATAGAGAGCAATAGGTTTTACATGCAACAAAGCTACTATAAACTGTCAAATGATCCAAGACACAAGTTCGAGAAAATGTGATGAGCAGACCTGTATATGAGTTTTGATAATTGCCTTTCCAATCAATGTTGCAAAGAAGAACTCCCAAAAAGGAATCCCAAATTGCCCACACATGATGCCAGCAAGGTCAAACAGGGGATTTGGTACCTGAAAGATGAATTTTATAACAGTGAGAGGAATCAGTAAATGACAAATACAGCTCACTCTCATCCCAGGTGGTTTATGCATCCAACTAACCGAAGCAAGTACTAAGATTGTGAAGAAGTTTAAATGCTGAGAATGTGACAGAAGCCAGCGTTTGATAGCATTAAGGCGAGTAGCTATGACACCACTATCTTCAGACGAGGAAGCATTCAGTTCTTCCATGGCATCCACTTCACTTCCTGACAAGCTAGCTGCATAGGTTGAACATGTGATCACATGATAAGACAATCATGTCAATTCTCTCAAAAGATTGATTCCCTACTATCAAAATTATTGACAGTAAAAAGGTCAGATTAAATAAAGACAGAAGAGACATCTTTCATCTCTAATAAACATCATGGCAATTTCTGTACAAAAATAAACAGATATATTCACTAAGGTAAGCACAAACAAGTAAAACTAGATATACACTTTTGTGATGTTTCATTCATATAACTTCCCAACAAATTAAATCAAAAAAGACCATTTACATGGGAAAAATGTAATGTCCTTTTCCAAAAAATTTCAGCATATCCTATTGGCGCATAGGATGTGGATATGTTGGAAGCAAACCCTTTTACTGTTATAACAACAAAACAGGGTTATCTGAAATAAAAATGGACTCTTCACTTACTTTTGTTGGCATGGCAGCTAGGCATGCATGCAGTACCATTTGAAAGATCTACTTGCGATGCCAAGTTTATATTCATCGATGTCAAAATCATAAAGTAACTTGCAAAATAAGGAACAAAGAATGCTGAAGCAAATCAATCTTGTAAATTACAAGTTTCAAAATAATGTAAAGGCTTTAAATATTAAAAAATTTTCCCAAACTTTCATTTTTTATAGCACTATATTGTTATGGGGGATGTTTGCCTAAAATCAACTAGGTGAGCTTTACATTTCCCACAAAGCCCCCATTCTGAATCCTCTTGAACTAATTTCAGAATATGCAGTAATGCTCCTGCACAAAGAGAAAATCCCAAACATGAAAAACAAAAGCATACCAGCTCTTGAGATGAAATAAGGAGGAAGCTCTCCAAGTGCAGTCCCAACTCCCCATAAAATAGCTTCTACCTGGACTTGTGGCAATATACTGCTAAGTGGGATGCTTAACCCATGAGATGATTGATACACAGGGTCTCCAAATTCGCAGCAATCTTTATCAAGCCATGAAGGTCCCTTTTTAAGCTGTATGGTGTCATATATAGCACTTTTTAGATCAACTCGACCACACTTCATTGCTTTTATTGTGAACAAGGCGATGTGGGGTCCCAGATAGAGGACAAAGGTGTGCAAACCAGACCCTGTACATTTTAAAATATAAGAAGAGAGGTAGACATTCAATTATGAAAAAACAAAACCTAGATGAAGAAACAGTTTAAGATATTTAACCAGAAGTTCATTCACCGTACACTCCAGAGAATTTATTTGAAAATAAACCACAAAGGAAGAAAACCCACCATTCCCAGAAATTGCTAACCTTACAAGTTTTCTACTCTATAACTTACGGATCAAATGTCTTTTAAGGTTTCTTCCATCCAAATCAATAGACGAGTTGATAAATTCCATCATAAACTAGATTAAGTATGTCAGCCTATTTGGTAATCAAAAATATGCATTGCAATTTGAAGTTTAACAATTTATGCTCTCCCAAATCCCAGCGTAGAATTCTCGATATTCATCAAAGAAATTTGCATACCAAGACCAATAGAAGATGCAACACCGAGGGCAATCCACCACAATCCAAACCTTGAATAATTAGAAAGCTCCTCAAAATGCTGCAATTGATTCAGAAAGAGATACGCAATGAAATGGAACATGTTAAGAAGACATTTAAAGAGAAGAAGAAACCAGAAGAACAGATGAAGATAAAAAAATCCATCGACACCAATGTAGAGATGACCATATCTATACATTTCTGTGTTCACATAATCTTAGATTGTTATAATATGAAAATATGAACAAAGACCCTCAAAGCAACACATACAAGCACATGTTAGGTTTTCGCAACAATCAAGAATACCTTTTCATGAGAGCCATCAATGGTCACCAGCAGAATTCCTATTACTGCCACCACAATGCTTAAGAGCATCAACCAACCACCTTTTGCCAAGAGATATAATACTGATCTCTTAAAATAATCGATCACAGCCAACATAAAAAACTTCAATGTTTTGAACGGTTGCGTTGTCAGAGTCAAATTTTCCAACTCCTGTTGATGCCTCTCCTGAAGACCTGCAAATTGTTTCAGCCAACAAAATATGGCGGCTATTAAAAATTTGCGTCTTCAGTAATATGCGATGAACGAGAACTAAAGAGCAGCAATTGATAAAGAGCTAAACTATTCAAATCCTAGAAAAGCGCTTCAATCATCAAAATTGTATCACAAAACCAGGGGAAAGATCGGGAATTTTTTTCAATTAAACTAGAGATCCGATAATCTAAATTGTAAAAACACATGGATTCAAATCATCAACTACAGATTGCATCCGGCAAATAGAGCCAAGAATGATTACTATCTTTTTCCCCGAAAAGATGAGAACTTTAACACGATAAGCCAAAAATCAACAATATATCTGCACTAATACGTATAAATGAAGTGAAGAGCTTGCCTGAAATATCCATGTCAATATTTTGAGAAGAAGATGGTGCTCCTTTGCCAGACCCCATTACCAAATCGAATATTATAACATTGATTCAACTCTATAACCAAAAGAGTGCAATGTTTATAAAATTTCAGACAGAAATACCAAATGGGTACCGTCTTTTAGGGTAGATTTCGTAGTGGGCAACAAGAAAAAACAAAAACAAAAGCAATCTCACCACATGGGTAATGAATTAATTGGATAAATAAGCGGACAAAAACGTTTCTCTGTGAATTACAGAGAAAGTTAAGAACCAGAAAGATTAAGAGGTAAAAAGAAAGAAGGCAAATTGAAACAATTTGCGTGGAGCTTTTATCGCTCTCTCTTCTTTTCTTCTCTCCTCTTGGTTGCTGCGGGATAGGGAAGAGCGAGCGAGAGAGAGAGAGGGATTTCGTATCACTCTCTACCTATTCTTCTGTGTTTCTCTTTTTCAATAAAATAAATAAATAAATTAAAAATGATAATAATAATAACATCTACGAAAATTGAACAATCAATGGCAATATTCTGAATCTGGCAGAAAAATTTCTGTCCGGTAATGGGGGTGGGAATTTCTCAGCATCCAATCAATTTCTTGATATTAAAAAAAAATATTATATTTTAAATTAATAATTACATATAATTGAATGATTAAAAGATAATTTAAATATTATTTATTTAAGATTTATGAGATAATTAATTTGGATAAATGAGAATCTAAAGAGGTAGAGAATTTCAAAAATAATGAAGGCATAATTAATAAAACTAATTAACCAAATAAACTGATTATTTCTTGAACATGGCTGCATGTGCCCATGTGTTGTAGCACGCTCGCCCTTCCTTAATTGTCTTCTTTTTTGTGATTTTTATCACAAGCAAATGTATGATTATAGAAAATCAGCCACCCTATCTAAGTCAAGCATGATTGTGTGTGTGTATATATATATATATATATATAATTGTTAGTATAGCTGATATACTGATTAAGGGGTAGATGTCGAAACGGAGCGGAGAGAGCGAGTGGAGCGTAGCGAGACGAGTGAACGGAGGGAGTTTCATGAGTTGTAGGTTAGGGGTGCGGGGGCGGAGCCCCCACGGTACGGTATGAGGTATTTTGATAATTATACCGTTTAGGGTTATTATTAAATACAACTGTAAATATAACCTATGTTAGGCGAATAATAAAAACAGCCACTCATCGCTCCCGAGGACGTAGACACATTGTCGAACCTCGTTAAATCTTATGCTCTTACTTTTCTTTTTTGTTTTCGTCTTGATCCTATATTTTCTAGCTGGAATTTCTCAATAATAATAATTATATATATATATATATATTGATAAGTTAAAATTAAGTAGTATATTAGATTTTAATGATAAAAAATTATTCATTTTAAACTATAAAAATATACAAACTTGTAATATGCATTATAACTAAATTTTATAAAATATAAAATGAAAAGGAAGATAGTGTATGAATAAAATTACATTGTATTAATTTTATTTTTATAAATTAATTATAACATTTTATATCAAACATCTAAAATTAAAATTCAATGTAATTAAAATTTTAAAATTATATTTAAATTAATTCTAGACCAATTATTATTATGAATCAACATTAATCCAAATTATCATCATAATTAAAATTCATGAATTCTATTTTCTAACCAAATTTAAAATTCTATAAATTTTATTTCTGCGAAATTCATGGAATAAGCTATGAGTTTTAAATTCATGGAATTTTATATTCGGTTAATATAATTCATAGGTTAAGAGTAAGAAGAAATTGTTTTAGAGTTTAGATGATACGAAAAAAATATTTGATTTGATTATTAAATTAATTAAATAAGAAATAATACAAGATTTAAAAAAATTAATAAAAAAAAGTAGAATGGAATAATCAAATAAAAAGGGGCATGGGGAGAGTTTCGTGGCTATTTCCCGCTTCCCGGATCCACTCTTCTTCTTCTTCTTCTTCTTCTTCTATATTCCTTATAGAGATTTTAGTTTTAGCTTAAACAATAAAGAGAACAAAAAATAAAAGACAGTACTTTTAAAAGTAAAAATGGTTATCAAGCCAATTTTGCAATTTTTGCAAATAAAGGGAGAATTTCTGTATTTTCGTAACTAAGCTTCATTGAATAGTATCACGGTGAAGGCCGAAGGAGAGGAGATAACAGAAGAAAAGCCCAAGTTTGATAAAGGGAGATGGTATTTAAAAGCATGGTTTTCAACACGATAATTATGGTTTCTTTGTATAGTTTAAGGTTGTTCGTCACGTTATTATCATTTTTGATTACGCAAACCACTCTCCAAATGATTTCCTTACGTTACACATATTTAGAAACTAGCATTTGTGACGAATGCTGGCTCATGTCTCATCTTCTTTGGGCTCAAACACCAAACATACTAACAACTTATATGCCTTCAGCTTACCGCCCATCCATGAAGGATGATCGAATGTTTCAGTAAGCTTTTGATCAAAAAAAAAAAAAAAAAGTTTGAGTAAGCTGACAATTCCAATCCTGAAAAGATGTCAACCGGTGGATCTTGTGAAATTTCTGATCCTGCCATAGCCTCTAATTCCCATTTCCTGGAAACTGCCATGCTGGGCCAGCATCAGATCGAATCCATGGTTTCAACATCCTTTCATTCTGTAAATTATATAAACAGGAATTGTCATATGCGATATACCCAGATGGATGCAACGCACATGGCGGTATAATTATTAATTTTTACTGATCAAATATTCAATATTGAAGAATTTAAGTAGTGGTTTCCACCTCACCAGTATGGTATTTTGGCACATTTAATTCCCAAATATCTTTTGGTTTGATAAAATGTCGGTTCCATACATAGAGAATCTTTATTTGGGTTGATATGATAAGACAATGGTGGGAAGGACATGCTGGCTTGGCATGGCATATCCATCCCAATTAGAATACACGCTATCCATCGCTATCTTTAATGACAAATAAAATAATATCAATATCTCGAATATTGAATTAAGATAATCTGCTTGGTGATGACATCCCACATTTGTAATGGTGATTAACACAGTACTTAGCCCCACAATAAACAAAGTCCACGAATTAAAACAGATTAAACTAGTGATTAAGATTAATTAAAACAGACCGAAAGAGACGGCCATTATTTTTTTATTAAGAGAAATGCCAGACAACCACCATCAACATATGATATGCTTTGATGCTTACAGCAAGTTTTGGTTTTTCTCGTGAAACCAATTAATTATGTTGGCTAACTTCATATATTAATATTTTACTGTTAAGACAATTATATGGGTTATGTTGCACATTACATCGTTATCTTATGACACCCATTTTGGGTGACACCTTTGTGGAGCTGGGCAAATTATTTGGATCGTTTTATATAGTTGTAGCCATTTAAATTACGTCTAATAAAAAAGCCACTTTATAATAATGCTAGACCCAAATGATGGGTTGATTTTTCAAAGATCTTCTTTCATATGAGAGTTGGCTATGTTGTGGTTCATCTAGTTGGTCCACGTTGGTAAACATTTACAAAGGATATCCACCTTTATTATTGTTATTATTATCATATGGACATGGACATACCATTTACAAGACACAGCACATATGCACATTTGATGATATCATTTTCATCAAACTTTTGGAATATGTACAAAGTAAGGCCAAACCCGACTACCCAATGAGCAATTGATTTGGGTTTTTCTTTTACTTCACTAAGCTCCAACTTGCGTAGTTGCAAGAATGGAATCCAAGTCACTTCTAGTGCGATTAATTCTGGGTTCCGCATCACCACCTCCTTCGATCATCCAAATTTCAGGAATTACTTTTGGCAGATTAATTATATTCTCCAAAGCATAATCAGCTTCTTTACTCTTCACCGTTTTTCCAACTAGAACAGTACGCAACCCCATAGCTTTTCCTGCTGCCACATTGCGCACGTTGTCATCCAGAAACAGCTGCCATTGATAAATTTACATTAAAAAAAAAAAGACGTTAATACCTAATTCAACTTGCTAAATACGACTTCTTCGATAAATAAATAAAAACAAAACGGAGAGTTGGGCGGGAGGGATTACAGTTCGGGAAGGGTTGACGTTTGCGGCATGAAGAGCAATTTTGATGGCGTCAATTGATGGTTTTAGAAGAACAGGGAACTCATCAGGACGAGTTGATATGGGTAAATTTGGATTCATAGTCTCGAAACATATGATTTGTTCGAAGCAATCTTCTATACCCAGTTGTTTTAAGGATCTAACTGCGTGATTTTTGTCTGAATTGGTGAATATCTGAAGCAAACATCACCGTTAGAAATTGAACGTAAAAGAAATCTAAATTGAGTTGTGCGATGTTTTTCTTTTAATAAACAAGTTACTATTTTTCTTGAAGTTGAAGGCAACTTACTATTTTTCTTTGAGGAATGCTCAGTAAGATGTTGCGTAATTGACTGTTAGGTTTGATCAAATCGTAAGGCAATCTTCCGTGCACGAAACTGGAATTTTGGAACGAAAGAAGAAAGAAAGAAGGAATGAATAAATAGCAATTTCAGATAAATTTATCCGCTGAGAAATTTAATAATCACCTGTGGTATTCGTCGGCATCAATATCATATCCTAAAGCCTGGATAGAATGAATTATTTACAGATCAATCAGAATATTGAAGGAATAATTTGACGAAAATTGTTCTGTTTAAAGTATATAATTCGTTAAAAGAGTGGAGTTAATTAAATTACGTACCCGTAAACCGGCGAGAGAGCTGCCGTAAGTTTTGAAAAGCTCAACTCTTAAACTTGAAGCTTTGTTCTCTGCAAATCCACATTTCTCAACAAGAAAATCTACAACACGAAGAAGAAGAGGGGGAGGAAGAAGAATTAGCGTTGACTGTTCTCTGTTTTTGTTTCTGGACAAGACCAGTCTCGCGTTCCATTAATAAAATTTTGAGAGCTTAATTATAATTATGGCTTCTATTATATTATACTACATACCATCGATGTTTTTCCTTAAAGCTTCAGCTATTCCGAGCTTGGAAGAGTATAGCGTGTCGTCCAAATCTGCTTGTGTCAAACGAAATTCGTAATGCAATCAGAAACACTGTTAGGGTTTAAAAGAACAAAGAAGAAGGGGAAAAAATGAAGATGCTTACCGAAAATTAGGCAATCAAAAGCAGATTTCTTGATGCTGGAGCAATCCATTTTTGAGAGAAGAAAGTAAAGAAATGAGGCGACTACGTTTTGCTTGACGATGACTTGGAAGGAGCTTCGAAAGAAGGGTAAAGGACGAGAGAAAGAATTGTGGGAAGGAGAGTTGATTTATAGGCGAAAGGAAGACAAAGAGACGATGTTGAGTCATTGTCCCGAATCTCTTACCTAAATACGAGTCGTCCTGCCGAGTCGAAAGGTGGCCCACACGTTTATAGGTTTATTTGTCAATTGACGAATTTGTCCTCGAAATTTTCCCCGTGGAAATTGGCAGCAGTATAACAGAACTATTTGGAAAATCCAGTTCATTTCCAATAGATTTAATTAAAAATATCGAATATATTTATTTAAATTTCATTCATATCTTTTAATGAATATAATATATTTTCTTACTATTAATCCATGCACGTATTAATAATATTTAAAAAAAGGCGTAGGTCCTGTTGGGTTTTAAATGAGAAAAACAATAAAATAATAATTCTAAAATTTGTAATTAAAAAGATAAATATGTTAAATATATAAATTCACATTAATTAATTAGCATGTGAATCACGAATACAACTTTGACGCGTTCTACTTTTTTCACATCAAAATGGAATTAAAAAAAAAAACAGGTGGAATGGAATATGAATGTGATTTTTTTTTTTTTTAGTTATTAATGATATCAATTGAAATCGATAAGATTGGTAATGCTTTCTGCATATCCTGTCGTACAACTACTCTGATAATATATTTTATTATTAATTATTACAAAACCATTATTTATTTTTTTGAATGCATTATATTTCGGAATCCACCTTAGAATATATTATTATTATTATTATTATTATATATTGCTTAGGGCTCAATTGTTAGATTGGAAAGTGATGATATATCAGGATTTTTATATTATATTCATTACTGTGTAAATAGATGTAAATTAATGTGTATAATGATTTAATAAAGCCTTCCACTAGCAGGCAATCATATTTTTTATAGGATATATAGATCACGAGTATAGCTTAAAAGTATCATTCTCTAAAATTAAGAATGACTACTACTAGCTATTGATTTTATCAATTATCTAAACGACTTACCATTCAAATATAAGATAAAGTTTATTAAATTAACTAAATCATTAACCAACTAATATAGTATACATAATATACAATTAAGCATACGAATAGATGAATAGCAACATAAATAAAACTTTTCATTAATAGTCTAATTACCAACTTCAAAATAGTGTTTAAATGCAACATTTTTTCTTTTAAAATAATCTTTATCTACCAAAGCTAAGCTAACACCCTACTTTCATAACTATTATGTTAACTTCAATGATTTAGTTCATTTACTACATCTTATACTCCTAATTTAATTAACTTCTATGTCTAGATAGTTATAATTTGATGTTCCTAAGTTCGTTCGATTAAGTTAAACCTTCTTTTATAGCGATTAACAAAACTAGTTCAATGTTTCCATGTTAAAAAAGTTCATTTTAACAATCAAACATCATAAGCAAGAATCACAATTTAAGAATATAAAGAGGTAAATAAATTACTAATAGAAAGGAAATTATTATTGTTCAAATATCATCCAATTTCTACATACTATTATCAAATTATAATGGAAAAATAAATAAAATAAAGAACATAATAATGAAAGGGATTACAACCAATAGGAGTTCAAAACTAAAATAGAAAGGGATAGAGATAAAGAAAATCTTGAATAATTCTGTTATTCATGTTGCTTTTTCTTTTACTCTTCTCGATTCCTCCTCAGCTGCTTCATCAATGTCTTAATGAAAGGCTATGATAAAGAAAAAGATATAAAATACATCGTGACCCTCCAAATTATGATGAAACGACTAGCAAAAGAGAAGGAAATTGCACCCTAAACAAGTCACATGAGTCGTGTAAATGTTACACTACTTGGATGAAGCTTGAATTAATTGAAAAGAGGAAAATCAAGCCACATGAGTCGTGTGGAACCTTAAACGACTCATATTAAGCTCGACCAAGACATAAAAGTGATATTTTCAAATGTAAAATGTGACATACTCAACTAGTTTTTCATACCGCACGACTTATGGACTTTAAACTAAAGTTTTAATGCATGAAAATGAGTCTAATAACCTATATAAAATATATAAACTAAAATAAACATAATTAACTTCTAACCTAATATAGATTAATTATTTGAATTCTATATCCAAACTAGAATGTCATGTAAATTATGTAAAATGTGTAGAAAATTCATGAAATTCAGTTAATAATACAATATATAAGTATGATATATGAAATGATAGAAAATACATAAAACATCATTTTATATGTTTATATTTAAAAGAAAAAATATGAAAATAATGCTCGAAAAGATATTATAATAAGAAAAAAAATATAAGTTAAAATCATAATTCTGGAGAATTTCTATATTACTATAAATTTTTAAATCTAAAGATATATTTATATCTACAATGTTATTTATTATCTTTTATTTTGAAAAAATATTTGTTAATTTAATGATCATAGATATTTATTTGATGGGCATTTGAGTAAATTGAAGTGAGCTCTTATCCACATGTCAGAAATGATATTTTATAGCGCACGTGAACTGCGTGATAAAATTTTGAAGGGAAAAAAAAAGGGGTAGAAGTATATACACGTGGAAAATTGTGGAGTCGGGTGATGCAACAGAAGAGATACAAGAAGTGAAAGGTTGTTGTGGTTGAAGGTCAAAATAATTCTAAACAATTATGCTTTTTTATTTATATTAATTATCCAGACATTGTTTTGTAATTACCTGTTATTTACTTAATACATTGTAATTATCCTTCCACGCTTATCAACACTGTACTTTCGGCCTTCCCCATGCTTGCTTATTGGGATAATTATTATAATAAATGAGTTTAATATTTTATAATAATGTTAGATGATTTTTAAATTTTTATACGAGAAATAATTTTTTTTAAAATTAATTTTTCATATTAAATTAGAGCCGTATCTCTTGTTTAAATTATTTTTTAATTTTAAATATGACTTAGTTTCTAATATTAGTGATTTGAGATACAAATTACTTTGATTTAGTTTCTAATTATTTTACTCATTGTCTACTTATATTTTTAAAATGTTTAAATTTAATTTATATAAAATGATAATCTACTTGAAAATTTTATAATTATTTTTTATTCAATTAATTATTAAATTATGAATAATAATTTAATAAATTAGAAAGTTCGATTTCATGATTGAGCTTATAATAATGTAATAAAATATTAATTTTTTTGTTTAATATGTTATAAATAATTTTTTTAAAACCTTCATTTTTATCTATTAATTCAATGATTAATGATATATTATTTCTTATCATTTTGAACAATTTTTATTATGAGTAGTTCTTCCATGATATATTTGTATTGCTTAATAAAATTTAATATTATAAAATTAAATAAAAAATAGTTATAAATAGTAAGTAATTTTTTAAGAATAATATGTTATATAAACATAACACTTATCTTTGGTTGAAAAAATAAATACTATAATTATTTTTTAAAATTAAATATGATAATTTAAGAATGAAAATTTAAAATTTAGATAAATATAAATTTTATTTGAAGAAGATTATTGATTATTAATTATTAATTATAAACTCAACTTAAAATATAAATCATACTTACAAAGATTATGTTTTGGATTTAAAATATGTCACGCCTTACCGTAACATTCTCCCGTAAAATAATTAATGATCTCCAATACGTGGAAACCACTAACTACTCTACAAGGGATTTCTATGAATCTTTTTTTTATTTAATAATTTATTCTAATTTAATAATCTAACTTGTGTTTACCTGTAAATGAATTAGTAATGCATCGTTTTAGGCTTTGCGGAAGACTTAGTCCCTGTATTACATTCTTGACGAATTAATTTAATTAATTAATTAACTTCGTCCCTAACCAAGTCCTTGACCTCAAAACTTCTGCTGAGTCGGTCCTTTGGGAAATCCGAGCTCGATCAACATCTGATAACCTGCGTTCCATCAAATGAC
>CANYBF010752369.1:0-19229 GCA_948192965.1 Dalechampia spathulata
AAAATGACATCCATCCGTACAGTGCTAGGGCTAGCCGTAAGTTTCAATTTGGAGATTGAACAAATGGATGTCAAAACTGCCTTCCTATATGGGGATTTAGAAGAAGAGATATACATGGAGCAGCCAGAGGGTTTCGAAGAAAGAGGTAAAGAGGATTATGTTTGTAGATTGAAGAAAAGTTTGTGTGGATTGAAACATGCACCAAGATAGTGGTACAAGAAGTTTGAGTCTGTTATAGGGAGCAAGGCTACAAGAAGACTACTTCAGATCACTGTGTATTTATGAAGAAATTTTCTGGTGATGATTTCATTATCCTATTGCTCTATATGGATGATATGCTGATTGTTGGTAAGAATGTTTCTAGAATCAACAATCCGAAGAAGCAGCTGAGTAAGTCTTTTACAATGAAAGACTTGGGAGCAACAAAGCAAATTCTTGGCATGCAGATTGACAGAGACAGAAATGCCAAGAAAATATGGTTGTCATAGGAGAAGTACATTGACAAAGTACTTCAGAGATTCAACCTGGACAAGGCTAAAGTGGTTAGTTATCCTCTTGCTAATCACTTTAAATTGAGTTCTAAAGAGTGCCCTTCTACAGATGAAGAGAAAAAAGAAATGTCCAGAGTTCCATATGCTTCAGTAGTTTAGAGTTTGATGTATGCCATGGTTTGTACACGGCCAGATATTGCCCACGCAGTTGGAGTTGTGAGTCATTTCCTTTCAAATCCAGGAAAGGAACATTGGGCTGCAGTCAAGTGGATTCTCAGGTATCTTCGAGGATCATCCAAAATATGCTTATGTTTTGGAACAGCAAAATCTTTGTTAGTTAGTTACACAGATGCAGATATGGCTGGAGATGTTGACTCAAGAAAGTCTACATCAGGGTACTTGATTACTTTTGCAGGGGGAGCTGTGGCATGGCAGTCAAAGTTACAGAAGTGCGTTGCACTGTCTACAACTGAAGCAGAGTTTATTGTAGCAACAGAAGCCTGTAAGGAGTTACTATGGATGAAGAAGTTCTTAAATGAACTTGGTGTCAAACAGGGAGGGTATCAGCTGTTTTGTGATAGTCAGAGCGCTATCCACCTTGGTAAGAATGTCTCCTTTCACTCACGATCAAAACACATTGATGTGAGATATCATTGTATCAGAGATGTGATGGAGACGAAGCAGTTACAGTTAGAAAAAAATCCATACTGAAGAGAATGGATCAGACATGTTAACCAAGATTCTACCAAGAGGCAAATTCAAGTATTGTCGATCAGCAGCAATGATGATAGAGCCCTCCAAGTAATCGGGAGGGGGAGATTTGTTGGTATGAGTCCCTCAACATGGAGGGACACCACAGCCACCAAATGGTGGCAGTTTTTGTTGATTTTTTTTTTCTTTCTTTGGTTGGTGGCCGTAAAAATTGAAAGAAGGGAAAAGTCTGCATCGCATTCAGTGTTGACAGCCTGGCCAATACGCGTAGGAGTGCCTATAAAAGGCACTCGTTCCCTCATTTGCAAAACACACCAAAACACACAAAAATAAAACAGGCAGAGCAAAGCAAAAATTGCTCTGGAGGGTTAGGGAGAGAAAAATAGTGAGGTTATTAATTTTAGATCGGGAAACACCTTGTGAGCTATTATTTTATTTTATCCCTTGTGTACCTACTATTTGTAATAGTGGAAGAATAATTGTGAGTTTTTGTCCGTGGACATAGTGAACCACGTTACATTTTCTATGTCCACTTTGCTCAATTTTGCATTTCTTTTAAAAAATATATCGATCGTGCCCAACAATCAATCAATAAAAAACTTCTCTGGAATTCGTTAAAAAGACTTTTAAGTTGTTTTTATGTCACTCACGGCTATTACAAGAATCCCTTGTACTTTATTTTCCTCTAGATAATAAGATGTTTTAATTTTTCGGATTATCTCTTATCCATTTATGAACTCAATAGCTGTTTGTAAGATCAATTAATTTGAAAATCTCAGAATTTAACTTGAACCCCGCCCTGGATGCTTAATTATCCATGGTCATCTCTTAGTGCTTAATTATTCATCATAAACCTTTTTATCATTTGAATTTCATCCTTAATTTTAAATTTATGTCATGCATAGATAAGCATATTGATAAAAATAATATATATAATAGGATTGACATATTTAAAAATCGAGGTTAGTGTTGAAGTATTCTGCAATTGAAGTCCTATTTAATAATAAGTACTCCTTCAACAACAAAGACCATTGAAGAATTTAAAAAGCTAATCTAAATTTTCAAACTTGACCTGATAATTTTTTAAATGATTTCAAAATGTTCCTATTAAGATTACATCTCAATTCATTAATATTATATCTTACCTAAACCATTAAAATAGTGAGCACTTGTCAAATAAATATACTTTTCTCATGACAAACTAAGTGAACCATTTCGATGCCATCAACCAATACATCTTCCCATGTAATTCTTAATGTTATCTTTAAATTTTTTTTAAATATTATGAATAAAATATATGTATAAATAAATTTATGTTTTATTTATGAGTTAACTTTAAGTAATCTAGATCAAGAGAAAATTATAGCTAATAATTAATTTCTCAAGGATCATACTGCTAGATCGAGCTATCAACATTTCAAGTAGTTAGATGTTGTATTTTGATATTTTTAATTTAAATTTAATTTGAATATGTATGTGTGTCATAGCTATAGATTTGAATTTAAGTGGTAAACCAGATTATGATTTTGTATTTTTATTTTAGCTGGAATCATGTTATTTTCTACAAATTTATAGGAAGAGTCATTTATTTTATTCTATATATTCTATTATTTGTTGAACTTTATTTTTATTAGGATTAATTTTACATAATTTTTTTACATGTTTTATGGAAAAATTTATACAAAATTATTATTTTAAAACCTGATTTAAAAATTTATTTTTAAATTAGACTTTTTTAAAAAATAATTTTCTAATATCTCTAATACCACATGCATCATACTCAAATTATGATAATCAAGGTTTAGTAAATGAATTACAAAAATATATTATATTGATGGATTAGGGTTTGAAATAATTTAATAGTAAAGTAATACAACAACTATATCTAAAATTTTAAACCTTAAAATACACAATATTATTTACTAAATATATTTTTAAAATATATTAAGTTATCAATCTATATTTGAGTTAAATAAGCTAAAAAAAACTTTACATTAATATTCAAAATTTAAAATAGATAATTAAAATGAAATAAGTAAATTTTATCAGAAATGCTTGCTGAAATTACATTTTTTTTCCTAACCTAGTTTAGGAACCCAAACAATAGTATCACTGCCAAGGAATGACAGATCGGAGGTCCACCAGGCTTAACATTCAGAACCTGAAAAGCATAATGGTTAGGGTTCCAAGCTGAAGTATTTGAGTGGCAAACGACGACGGCTTTTGTTTTGGAGCCATGATCCAGACCCAGTAATGGAACCAAGTAAACCTTGGTCTTCCTTATACTATGGCAATAATATACAGCATAAGGATATCTCATCTTGTGACAAACTATTTGATCCTCTCCCATCATCTTTATTCCCTTTAAAATCATGTACTTCTGTTTCGTGATCTCTTCTGTTTCTTCCTGGTTGCAAATTGCTTCAACTTTTGTTCCAAATATCGCAGTGACATAGTCAACTAAGGATTCTAAAGAAGTAACACGGTACTTGTCTTCTCCCGGAATACTTGGTGCTTCACAATCCTGGATTGTTTGTTTCAAGATATGGGAATGTTTGGAATCAGGTTTTATTGAAAAATACTTGAGGATCTCGGGAAACTTGCCGCTTGAAAAGGGTACAGATTTTGCAATTTATGTGGCAAGAAGTTGGACCCGTTTGTTAACTTGGTGAAAACAAGAATCATCTTTTTGTTTGGATGGAAATCATTGTACAAGAAGAATATAGTCTCAGTATTGGCCGAGGTATTACTTTTCTCAACTAATAAGCTTTCTTTCGGAATATAGGCCGGATTATACAGTGCCCTTCTAGCCAGTACTCTGAGTCCAACATCAATCTCTTCCTCTGATAAATTGCATTTATCTCCTGCAGCTGATTAAATTCTAAATCATGAGAAAATACTTTCCGATTATGAATTACAATTCCAAATATCTATCACCGAACCAAGTTGAGTATCGCCATGGGATAGATCAACAAAAAAAGATAAAAGTAATATGAAAAATGATAATTTTTTGATATACTAGCTTGTAGTTTCATTTCATTAACAAACCAGGTGGTAGTACAAGATTGCGAATAGCTGTAGGCATGGGAGTGTTCGGTAACATGGATTGCCAGTACTTCTCTGCAGGAAACTGTGAAGCATCACTTCCTTTTAAAACAAACTGTCATAAAATAGACATTGTAAATAAAATTAGTCTAGCTCATGCATGTAAATTTGTAAATACCCAAGAATCATAACATAGAAAATAAAATCAAAAGAAAAAAAATAATTACTTTTCTTTTTCAAGATAATAAACTCACAAAATATAAATTCTTACGGAAATCAACAGGAAAATGTAAAGGAAATGACTTTCCATATGTATAAGCTTATCCAACTAGCCAAATGGGGTGGAATTGCAACGAGAATGAGCATACACACATACACATATATATATAGGGAGAGAGAGAGAGCTTAAATTCAACATTTATGATTAATAAAAGCTTTAGTCATGTTGATGGACTCATGAATTAGCGACTTTGAAAAGAAAAAATTTTCTTGGGAGTTAAGTAATCCAAATGCTTTAAAAATACATATGGAATTGACATATTTTGACAAATGTGAGCTTAGAGTTGAAGTATTCTTCAGGGAAATCTTATTTAATAACAATAACAAAGAATTTAATTTACTGATAAACCTTGAATTGTTAGCAAAAAATTATCATTAAATTCTTATTATCTTGTAATTGATAAATCATGAAAACCATTAAACTAGCTTTCAAACGTGTATTTATAAATCAAATGCCATCCATGTACAAAGTTTTCAAATAAGAATAGTACCTTTTCAGATCCACTTTATGATCTTATATATAGATCAAGTTAATAGATACAACATAAATTATATTTCATGATTTTAGACTTTCAATGGATTTCCTCTCCATTTAACTTGTATTGCATATAATCTAGATAAGTATCTTCATTGAATCAATCTTAGCCAAGCTTAGAAACCCAAACAATAGTATCACTGTCAAGGAAGTGACAAATCGGAGGTCCGCCAGGCTTAATATTCAGGACCTGGAAAGCATAGTGTTTGGGGTTCCAAGCTGATGTATTTGTATGGCAAACAGCGACAGCTTTAGCTTTTGAGCCATTGTCGACACCCACTAATGGAACCAGGTAAACCTTGGTGTCCATTATACTATGGCAATAATATACAGCATAAGGATATCTCATCTTATGACAAACTATTTGATCTTCTCCCATCATCTTGATTCCCTTTAAAATTGTATACTTCTGTTTCTTATTCTCTTCGTCTGCTACCTCGTTGCAAATTGCATCGACTTTTCTTCCCAACCTTGAAATCACATGATCAACCAAGGCTTCTAAAGAAGTAGCACAATACTTGTCTTCTCCCTGAATGCCTGGTGCCTCACATTCTTGGATTGTTCGTTTCAGGATTTGGGTTTGCTCTGATGTAGGCTTTACTGAAAAATAGTTCAAAATTTCTGGAAACTTGCTGCTTGAAAATGGTATGGTTCGAGCAAGTTCTAGTGGTAAGAAGTTGGAGCCATTTGTTGACTTGGGGAAAATAAGGTTCATGCTTTTGCTAGGAAGAAGATCGTTATATAAGAAATATATAGTTGTAGAATTGGCTAAGCTACTTTCTTGAACGAATTCTTCATTTGGATAGGCAAGATTATAGTCTACCCTAGCACCTACTGCCAATCTTCCATCAACCTCTTCCATTTTCAAAGTGCTTCCATTTCCTGCATTCACTCAAAATTGAAAATCATCGAGAATGGAAGATATTCTTCGATTAGAGTAACTTGCCAAGCATGCACTTCTTGGTCATCTTCGAAAACATTGCTTTGAATAGTAGTAATTTGTGGTTCAATGGAGTTAAAACACTAGAATAACGTCCATTGTCAGATTTCTTTTCTATAAATTTCTCTAACATTATTAACTAACCTGCAGGCTGCTGTATAAGATTGTGAACAACTTTAGGCATTGGAGTGTCTGGTAACATGGATTTCCAGTACCTCTCTCCATGAAACTCAGAAGCATTACTTCCTTTTATAACAAGCTGCAATAAAATAGATAATGAAAGCAAAATTAGTCTGTCGTCTACATATAATATATAAGTACTGACTAATCGTCAACATAACAACAAAGAAAAATAAAACCATTCTTCTCGTTGAATAATTAAAAATGATCGCAGAAGGCAAATTCTTACGTAAATTAAAACAAAAGTATGAAGAAATTGAAACTGCATCTGGATAGGCTAATTCAGCAGCTGAATTGGGGTTGAAATGCAATGAGATTAAGTCTATTAAATAGACGAGATTAAGTCTATTAAATAGACAAATTTAAGTTTGTGTGTGTATGTATTCTGAATTTTCCATGAGTTCTCATGAAAATAGCTTGAATGTTTCCAACAAGGAGATATATATTGAATTGTCTATTCAAAGTTGTCATTTATAATAAATAAAAACTTTGCTGAAAATGTCCACGTGTTGGAATTGACTAAAAAAATTTTATATTAAAGTTCATTTAATTTAAACCATTTCATTAAGATTTAATGATATATTTATTTTATATGGGATTAAATTAAATGAAGGCATTAATCGTTGATATCCATTTTAAATCTAATCATCACATTTGAAAATTGTTAATCTTTGTTGGTCAAAAAAAGAAAAGAATTTTTATTTGGTCATATTAATAGACTCATCTGTTGGGGAAGCGCCAAAAATATTAACAACAATATTCTCAAGAAATATTTAGAAAATTATAATGCCAAAAATATATCAAGAATATTCCCAGATTCTAATGAAGGGGTCATAAGCGGTCCCACTTAAAACCCAAGAGTCTAGACAGAATAATCTTGAATATTTAAAGCTAAATAATTAACTAAATATAACCAAAAATAAAGCTATTAAATAGAGAACAAAAATTAAGAAAAGAACATAAGAAATTTAACGAGGTTCGGCCAATTAAGCCTACGTCCTCGAGGCACCACCAATAATATTTCACTAAAGAAAAGAAATATTACAAGAGAAGAGAAAAGATAAAAAACAAATAAGGAAGGATTTATTTTTAGCAATGTGTGATAGATGCATAGCCAAAATGTTTGACTAAAACCAACAATAATTTGTATTGAATGATTAAATAATAATAATATTTATTTAAAATTATAAAAAATATTTAAAATAAATAAAAATTATTACAAATAATGGGGTAAGCAAATTATAACAACATGAAAAAAAATCTAATAATTTAAAAAGTTAAAGAAAGTGAGAAAAGATATGTGTATATACACAAATACTTTATAATAAAAAATTGAATTAATATTAAAAATTCAAAATTAAATAATTAAATAGATTAATTATCAATCAAATTTCGATTTAATTTAAGGTTAGTTTGAATTTTAAAATAATTAAAAATGAAAGGAGGGTAAATTTACAATTTTTTAAACATATAATAAAATAAAATTATTATATATATTAAACAAAACTACAAGCCACACAAAATAAAGGTTACTCATGATCCTACAGTGCGGGAAATTGCCAACCAATTAAGGCAATAAAAAAAAGTAAGTACAGGGTCAATCACGAGATGAACCAGATTATATATATATATATATATAGACCCATAAATCAGGCTAAAAAAGTAAGACAAAGTGCTAAAAACAGAAAATTTAGTGATTAATGTGAAGTGAGTTAATGCTTGTGCTATCTTCTTCTCCTGATTTCACGACCCATAACTTGTGGATGTCCGTCTTTCTACCCTGCACTTGCATGTTATAAGTATTCACGCCCTCCCTGCTCCATCTTTCACCTGTTTCAGGTAATCACTTTCAGCAGCTACTGCATGCATTTGTTGGTTGATCTGTTTTTATGTTTGTGTCAGCCGGTGCAACTTCATTCGTCATAAGCATCGCTTCATTTGCCCTCCACTGCCGTCAGGTTTGTCACTATCGGCCTGTAATCATCTTGGATCATAAAGTGTAGTTTATAGTTTGGTTCTTAAGCTTTTTAGTTGCTGTGATCTGTGTCTCTGCTTGTTTCCTGTGAAGCACAGAGCATGTTGTCCACTAGGAACGAAAGTAGGGCAATTTGCAAGTATAAGTTTTCCTGCCCATATATTGTTAATATTTAACGATAATTTTCGAATAAAATCATTAAATTGGAAATCATTAAATTCGGTTTCTATCTGTATAAGGAATACGTTGGCACAATGAGAGTTGGCCGAGTAGGCAAGTCCGATGAGATAGAAAGGTTCATGCCTCCACCATATAAACCCAACAAGCAGATCCAATATTTATCCATCTCTCTCTCCCTGATCCCTCTCTCTCCCCCTCTCTCTCTCTCTCTTTCTCTGTCATCTGACGTTCTCGCCGTATACTTCAAACAAACAAGAAGGAGGAGGAGGAGGTACAACACACTACAGCTCGAAATACGCTGAAATCATTTTCTTGCATATACATTGAAAGCAGATTCAGGTGATTACCTTTTCTATTCCCTGGCCTTCCTCGTTAGAAAAGCTCAGAACTTTGCACTACCATGTCAAGAGTTGCACCCAGGTCTTTGGTAAATTTGATCTACTAACTCAAGTTTTCGTCGTCAATCCCATTTGTCTAATCTTATCAATGAAATTATTTTCGTAATATCATTTAATAATCCGTGCTTTTGAATTTGAATTTTCTTTTATAAAATATTGACCTTTTCCATTAAAAAAACAAGAATCCAATGAGAGTGTATGACGAGTGGAACTAGCGTCTTCTAGTGGCTTTTTGGTGCTTGGTTTAGACTTTTCATAGATGAAAACCTCAATAATTCTTGAACCAAATGAATTTATAAACGAAATCGTTATAGCAGTACAAGTTTGAAATTCATCATCTAAATTACCAGACAATTAAGATTTTGTCACTGATTGGTTTTGAATTCTACCAATTCTTTCTGGGTGTCAAACCATGTGAGCTTTTCTATATACGTGTATACATACAAAGTGGGTACTAATTTATATTATGAATACAATCATGTGATATGCTAGAGAAGAGAAGGGTATCTTACGTGATAGAATGAATTTTCTCAAATTTGATCATAATAATATCTTACGTGATACATTAAATTATCGTCAAACCCCTTATTAGTTCAAGAATGAAATCTCAAATCTTTCATGAAAAAGAAGGAAGAAACTAGTCTTTAATGCCCATAGACAGAAATGTTTTGACAAACTAGAGTGGACCCATTATATAGATTTAGTAGTATGGTATGTTATTCCAGCGGAATCTTGCCAGATTCCAAATCGGGTTATCATGTCACTATCACGTCTACATGACCCATTTTGCGTATACTTTTTTTCGTCAGACTGCACTTTGTTTTATTGCTTGTGTTAACGTGGTCTTATGTTAGAGGTTATCAACTTGGACTAGTATAAACAATTGTGATTTATGCTCGACTAAGGGGGTGAAAAAACCAACTAAGAGGGTGGGTGAACTCCTTAATGTCAAAGTTGGTTACGTATTGCAGTAAACTACTCGCCAAAGAAGAGTCCTCTCCCATGACAACATCGTACAGTGTTCAAGGAAGATAACATCAACTCCTGTTTTTATGCAACTGTACTTCCTAACAAGTTGGTTTCCTTTTGATTGTAAGATAAGTAGAAACATGTGAACGACCGGAAGATCACAGGACGGGCATGATTTAAGGAAATATATAGAAAAGAAGGAAAAACTGAAAATGATTAACTAATTTTAATTTAATCCATCAAAGCATTTCCATATATATTTGACACTGAAGAAGCATTTTATGGGGTGCTCGTAAACTTGTGCCAGCTACTTTCACTGATTTTTATAGACAGATTGTTGAGGAAGAATCTAATCCTGATCCTTCTTTTATTTTCTAGCAGTAAATTATCTGTGCTGTGAGTTTTCTAGCAAGAAGAAGAAGAAGAAAGATGGCTTCTAATGGAACAGCAGCGTCATGTCCAAAACCAATGAAGGCAACATCTGATGGGGTGTTTCAAGGAGACAATCCTCTCGATTATGCACTGCCTCTTGCCATTGTACAAATCGTTCTTGTGGTTGTGCTCACCCGGCTTCTTGCTTTCCTTTTACGTCCATTGCGCCAGCCTCGTGTGATCGCTGAGATTATTGTATGTTTTTCCTTCTCTCTCTCCCTCTCATATATATTTTCTTGTATTACCAGACGAATCCACACTACGATTTCATCAAACAAAAGAAGATATTATTATGTTGTTTTGGCATGGTCCCCTTCTGCCCCATGTCATGGTAAGCTTAAATCTTGTATGGTGGGACATTAATGGATCCAGATGCTCCACTTGCTACCATTTCCATACCATTAATTATTTATAACACTGTTGCCTTTTCTTCTTTTACTTATTTACTTTTTTAAAAAGAGACAAGATGAAGCCTTTTTTAATTATCAAATCAAAGAAAAATGTACAGGGGATTTTAACCATCTGGGCAACAGGGTTGAGGATCTAAAAGTAGCTGCCGTCTTGAGTATTTGTCAAAAGGATCTGACACACTGCTTGTGATAAAGTGCTTTTGGAGTCTGTATCTAGAAATGTCAGCTTGTGATTGGCTTTTATCTGCCATTTCTGAAATGAAATGATGTGGGTCTTGGTTCAATGCAATTGGATCATTCATTTGCCATCACGTATAGTTATTTCCTTATTCTGAAAATCTCAAATCAACTAATAATAAATCAGGAAGCGTTTTCTTTCATCTTAGCTTTGATCACATCATAAACTTCTCTGGACTGAATTCATGTTGTCATTTTTGCACAGGGAGGCATCTTGCTGGGACCATCGGCTCTTGGTCGGAACACAGACTATCTGCATAGGATTTTCCCACCCAAAAGTCTGACCGTGTTAGATACTCTAGCCAATCTCGGTCTTCTTTTTTTCCTCTTTCTCGTAGGTCTCGAACTAGACTTGAAAGCACTTCGTCGGACGGGAAAACAGGCTTTATGCATAGCCCTTACAGGAATCACCTTACCCTTTGTAATAGGAATTGGCGTATCAGTTGTCCTTCGTAATACCATCTCTCCAGGTGTAAAAGAAGCTCCTTTACTTGTGTTCATGGGAGTGGCTCTTTCGATAACTGCTTTCCCCGTCTTAGCTCGCATTTTGGCAGAACTTAAGCTTTTGACTACTGATGTTGGTCGTATGGCAATGTCAGCGGCAGCCGTAAATGACGTAGCAGCATGGATTCTACTTGCTCTTGCCATTGCTCTCTCTGGAAGTGGCCATTCTCCATTGACTTCCTTGTGGGTCCTTTTAACTGGGAGTGGATTTATAATCTTTTGCATCCTTGTTATCCCTCCAGTCTTTAAATGGATGGCTCAGCGTTGTCCTCATGGCGAGCCAGTGAATGAAATGTATGTCTGCGCTACATTAGCTGCAGTTCTGGTAGCAGCGTTTTGCACCGATGCTATTGGAATTCATGCCCTTTTCGGCGCATTTGTGGTTGGAATTCTCGTCCCAAAAGATGGACCATTCGCTGGTGCCCTTGTCGAAAAAGTTGAAGATCTTGTATCTGGTCTCTTCCTTCCTTTATACTTCGTTTCAAGTGGATTAAAGACCGATGTAGCCACAATTCGTGGGGCTCAATCATGGGGTTTGCTGGTTCTAGTCATATCTACTGCCTGTTTTGGGAAGATAGTTGGAACAGTTGGAGTCTCTCTTTTGTGCCGACTGCCTTTTCCGGAAGCATTAACTCTGGGCTTCCTGATGAATACTAAAGGCTTAGTGGAGCTCATTGTCCTCAACATTGGCAAAGACAGAAAGGTAAACTTCAAACTTATACATTTATGGATAATCATCCTTTACTTTTCGACTTATTTGCACGTATCATGTAGTCATAATCATTCATTCAACTTAATCTCTTGCAGGTCCTGAACGATCAAACTTTTGCTATCTGTGTTCTGATGGCTATCTTTACAACCTTCATGACAACACCTATAGTTGTAGCAATATATAAGCCAGCTAAACGAGCAATTAGAGCTGATTATAAGCAGAGAACAATGGAGCGAAAAGACCCAGATTCTAAACTTCGAATTTTGACTTGTTTCCATAGTACAATGAACATCCCCACAATGCTTAATCTTATTGAGGCTTCACGTGGAACTGAGAAGCGCCAAGAACTCTCCGTTTATGCTCTGCATCTTATGGAACTTTCAGAGAGGTCATCGGCAATCCTTATGGTCCATAAGGCAAGAAAGAACGGGCTGCCCTTCTGGAATAAGTTGCAAGAATCTGGTACCAATCAAGTCGTCGTTGCTTTTGAGGCTTTCAGGCAGCTGAGCCGTGTTTTAATTCGTCCAATGACAGCAATCTCCGCCTTTCATGACATGCACGAAGATATCTGTGCTAGTGCTGAAATTAAAAGAGCTGCAATGATAATTCTTCCATTCCACAAGCATCAGAGAATAGATGGAACATTGGAGACAACCCGAAACGAATTCCGTTGGGTCAATAAGAGAGTTCTTGAACATGCTCCATGTTCAGTTGGGATTTTGGTGGATCGTTGGCTTGGTGGAGGGACACATGTATCTGCAAGCAACGTTTCTTCTTCTATAACAGTATTATTCTTTGGTGGTTGTGACGATCGTGAAGCCATAGCTTATGGCAAAAGAATGGCCGAGCACCCTGGAATAAGCGTTACTGTCGTTCACTTCACTCCTAGCACTGAGCTTGTCGGACAGACCGTCAAAGTCGATATAACTGAGGAATCCTCTACTTCATCAGAACCGGCTGATCAAATGGTTCTAACAGGGGTCAAGGGATCTTCAGGTGACAACTCGATCAAATTTGACGAACGAGTAGTGAACAGCGCCAGAGAAGTTACGGCAGCAATGAAAGAGTTCAGCAAATGCAATCTTTTCGTGGTTGGCCGAATGCCAGAGGGTCCAGTAGCTTCAGCTTTGGATGCAAAGGGCGAGTGCTCTGAGTTGGGTCCTGTCGGAAACATCTTGACTTGTCAGGAATTTACCACTTCAGCATCTGTCTTGGTGGTTCAGCAGTATAATACTCAAAGACCGATTCAATCCAGCTCGACGCAGGTAGCAGAGTACCAATCAGAAACTGAGTAGATTGGCTAACTACCAGCAGCAGTCAATAAGATCAGAAGACCTTTTAACGACTACATTATAGGATGGACAACAGACAACAAGATGAACAAATACAGAAAGAAACAGTAAAGAAAGAATAACTCCTTTGTACGATTTCACGTACCAATCATGGAATCAGCTTCCTGAAATTGATTCAATGCAATGGATCTGATTCTTGTTTGTACTGAAAGTAAGCGGGGAAATGGCAAATTCTGGAATAATAATAATAGTTTATTTATCTTTATTCCACAATATATTATTCATTTATCATGATGCCTAATCCATTAGTTGTTCCAATTTAAAATCAGGTATATTTTTAAAAAATTAATATCATTATTATTTATTTATCAAAAATAGCATATTAATATTATAATGGGTTGTAATGGAGACAAATTAAGCTTAATAAATTAATTAGCATATTATTTTCTTTCTTTAAAAAGGAAATTTCTATCTTTTCTGGGGATAGTCGAAATACATATAATAATTAAATTAATTAAAGATGATATAATATAAAATTCAAGCCATATTGTCAAATCAACGGTCAACTCTTACACACTTGCAATTTTTCTTTCTCTCTTTCTTTTTTATATAAGCATTGAATGAGTTGTATTCAAGCATGGATTTAGGTAATCTCCTTGTTTACTCTGAACTCTTCACGTCTCTCTGTATCCTAAAACCCAATGGCTTGGATTCAAGCATATATATGCTCACAGTCTCGCATTCTTGAGTTTCCTTACTGCTTCATATTCAAGTCGAAATCGTGCAGGTGATCTTTATTATCTATCAATTCTTTTGCTTTTTTCACCTCTTCTTCGCAATGGTTTTTGTTTCTTGGTATTCGATTGTTGTTTAAAATACCCTTTTTGTGATTTTCGTTAGTTCTTCTCTTTCTTACTTTTTATAATACAAAATGACAATCTTTTTTAGTCTTGATTCTTGTGTTTATGAGTACAGTAGAGTTCGTTTCTCTTCCCACTTTGTTATTTAATTCTTGTAATGATTCATTTTCTCAGATCTTGAAATAAGCAATGAAATGATAAATGATTGATTACGAGTTTCTGAATAACAATTTGTTGATTTTCCAGCTTCATTAAAGCTCAGTGTAGTGAACAAACTATGTTATGAATGAGTAGATTAACCCCGTAGCACTAGAGTGGATGTCTTTACAGTTGTTCTCTTTTTCCTTTTCTTTTTTCTTATCACTCGGCCATGTAATTAATGGGTTAGAATTTGTTCCTTTTCTGTTTTTTAGTAGATATAGAAAGTAAGCATCTTTGAACAATAATATTTTTTGTGCTGTTAATGCTTAATGTATTAAGAGAACATCTGTTGATCCTTATGCCTGTTTATTTCAAGGAAAGTTTTATTAATCAGATCTGTTCCTGTACTTGTGGGAGTTGAGGTTTTGAGTCTATGAAATAAAAGGTCAGAGAAGTAGTTAACACCCACTTCTGTAGTTTATGTTTGAAGCAAGCTTGCCAAAGAACATAGAAATGGATTAGTTGAAGGATAACAAGGCCATGTGCTGGAATATGATAAACTGAATCTGAATCTGTTGTTGTTCTTTCTTTTTCCTTCAGAGAAGGAAGTAAACCTTGTTTTCAAAAAGATAGTTTGGTGGAATGACTTCAAATGCTACAGCAGGGCTCTCATGCCCGTCTCCGATGAAGGCTACCTCAAATGGTTTATTTCAGGGTGATAATCCTCTGGACTTCTCCCTTCCTCTGGTCATTTTGCAGATATGTCTTGTGATTGTACTCACGAGGGCTCTATCTTTTCCGCTAAGACGACTGCTGAGGCAGCCACGTGTAATTGCAGAGATTATAGTATGTTCCTTTCTTCTTTTTACATTTAAATGTAAATCTTCCAACTTTTTTGCTTCTTTCATGTTTGTTAGACTTGGGGTTCCTACTTGTTGGCATTTGTTATTATTCCCTCTTACCAGTTATAGTGGGTGGAATTAATACCTGGTGGTGTGGATGAGGAAGTGATCTAATCATGTCTATGTTCATTGAATTCAAGTTCCTACTACCATGACAATACATTCAACATTTGCTGAGTCTATATATTACCGATAACCAGTTCTTAAAGCTTTAGTCAATGCCAATGGCTTTTCTAGATCAAACTTTGGTTTCAAAATACTCTGATTCTTTTAACCCCTCCTATATCCACTAACATGAGGTTTCATATACTACTATTGCATGAAAAAATTTCAGCGAGCTGCTTGAGAGGCAAGTTGAATTGATAGCTCTGAAAACTCTATTTTACTGGATATGAACCTATTCTTAGCCTAACACTGAACTTCCACCATGTTGCAGGGAGGAATTTTACTTGGGCCATCTGCTCTTGGTCGAAGTGAAAAGTTTTTGCATGCTGTTTTCCCATCTAAGAGTCTTCCAGTGTTAGATACACTTGCAAACATTGGACTCCTTTACTTCATGTTTCTTGTGGGGTTAGAGTTGGATCCTAAATCGCTTCGTCAAACTGGGAAAAAGGCCCTTGCAATTGCAGTTGCTGGAATTAGCCTACCATTTATAATGGGAATTGGCTCATCATTTATTCTTCGGGCAACTATTTCTAAAGGTGTAGACGGTACCTCATTTCTTCTATTCATGGGTGTAGCACTGTCCATTACTGCCTTTCCTGTCTTGGCTCGCATTTTAGCTGAGCTGAAGCTTTTAACAACTGATGTTGGCAGAATGGCTATGTCGGCTGCAGCAGTTAATGATGTGGCTGCATGGATTCTTCTTGCACTCGCAGTTGCTCTGTCTGGGTCTAACCGTTCTCCCATGACTTCACTTTGGGTTTTGTTATGTGGGTGTGTCTTTGTTGTTTGTGCTACTCTTGTCGTGCCTCCAATCTTCAAATTAATAACTTGCCGATGTCATGAAGGTGAGCCAGTTGAAGAAACATATGTGTGCGCCACGTTATCTGTTGTTCTGTTAGCTAGTTTTATTACCGATGCTATCGGAATTCATGCCATGTTTGGAGCTTTCGTAATTGGAGTTCTTGTCCCAAAGGAAGGGCCATTCGCACGTGCGCTTGTGGAAAAAGTTGAAGATCTTGTATCTGGCCTCTTTCTTCCATTGTACTTTGTGTCAAGTGGACTGAAGACAAATATAGCCACAATCAGCGGATTGCAATCTTGGGGTGTGCTGGCCTTGGTCATTTTTACTGCCTGTTTTGGGAAGATTGTTGGCACTTTTCTGGTATCACTTGCCTGCAAAGTACCAATGCGCGAGGCTCTAGCAATGGGGTTCCTGATGAATACTAAAGGTTTGGTGGAGCTCATTGTACTCAACATTGGCAAAGATAAAAAGGTGAATGAATATTCTTTGCTGGTATTTAGAATTTATGTGCTTTAAACTTTGAAATCATGTAATGTTTGCTTTTTTTAGCTTTCTGAGTTGATTTGATCCAATTTCTGCTTGCATGTTCAGGTTTTGAATGATAAGACTTTCGCCATCATGGTTCTGATGGCTCTCTTTACAACCTTCATCACCACCCCTTTGGTTATGGCTGTATATAAGCCAGCTAGAAAATCCAAGGCGGACCTTTACAAGCATAGAACAATTGAGAGGAAAAATTCTAATACACAACTGCGTATTTTGGCATGTTACCATAGTGTTGGAAATGTTCCATCAATAATCAATCTTCTTGAAGCGTCGCGTGGTGTTCAAAAGGCTGAAGGACTTTGTGTGTATGCAATGCACCTCATGGAACTATCTGAGAGGTCATCTGCCATATTAATGGTCCACAGGGCAAGAAAGAATGGGTTGCCTACGTGGAGTAAGGGCCGGCGTTCAGATTCTAATAATATCATTGTGGCATTTGATGCCTTTCAACAACTGAGCAGGGTAACGGTGCGTTCGATGACGGCAATCTCCTCGATGCATGATATTCATGAAGACATTTGCACTACTGCTGAGAGGAAGCGAGCTGCAATCATTATTCTTCCGTTCCATAAGCATCAAAGGTTGGATGGGTCGTTGGAGACCACTCGAATTGATTTTCGCTGGGTTAATCAAAGAATTCTACAGCATGCTCCTTGCTCAGTGGGTATTCTAGTTGACCGTGGGCTTGGTGGAACTGCTTACGTCCCTGCAAGTGATGTCTCTTACCAAATTGTGGTTCTCTTTTTTGGTGGTCGTGATGACCATGAAGCACTTGCTTATGGAGCTCGAATGGCCGAACATCCTGGAATCAATTTACTCGTTGTCCGCTTCTTGTTGGCGCCTGACACTCATGGGGAGATCACCCAAGTCAATACGGAATGCTCTTCAAACATGGGATCGAGATCCTGGGACGAAGAGTTCCTTGCAGAATTTAAGCGGAGAACATCCAAAGATGGTTCTATAAAATACGAAGAGAAAGCCATTACAAATGGTGGAGGAGCTATAGACGTGATCCGTGAAGTTAGCCACTGTAACCTTTTACTTGTGGGAAGAGTGCCTGAAGGTGAAATAGCTGTATCTTTAAACAGAAGGAACGAGTGTCCAGAATTAGGACCTGTTGGCAGCTTACTTGCTTCATCCGATATCTCAGCAACAGCATCCGTCTTGGTGATCCAACAATACAATACTCAGTTGTCTTTAGATTTGGCTTCACATTCTGGTGATCTAGAGGGCAAAAACTCAGCATCCAACTGATTTCTTTCCGTCATACAAATTTAGATCGGGACGGGTAAATAATTAGCTTGATTCTGATACGTAGAACATTTGCAGGGGAACTTGGATAATGTCATACTTTCATTTATCTAATCCCGGAACCAGCTACAAGCTTACTATAACTGATAACTGTTCAACTCATTTTATAGTTCATGAATGGATTTCATCAGCTTTCTGACCGACTAGAAATCAACAAGTCTTCCAAATCGTAACATGATGCATTGGAACAACAGAATAACATGACGCATTGATTAGCTATTTCCAATAACACCCATTTGGATTATGGCGTAACAACCTTTGTTCACAATTGTAATTCAATCATCAAATCGTACTTCGCCATTTTTGTAGTTAGCTCATCATACCATACACTTGATATGTAAGATTGGGTCCGCAAATTACACCAACTCTTAACAATTAGCATAATATTCCTTTATTCTAACGAAATTCGAATCCCATTTAGTAGGTGAATTTTCAGATGGAAACAAGTACTAATAATAATGATATAATTATTTTGTTAATTTCAAATATATATAAATATATAAATAGTGTTTGCTTGACTGATTAATCAAGTTACTTAATACAAGTAGAATTAGTATTGGAGTGGAATCTACCTCCAACTATATTCCTTGTTGAAGTGACTCTACGAACCCCATAACTCAATTCTGAAACCAATGATCTAACAGAAACTTGATGTGAACATCTCAACTATGCAACTCACACGAAACCAAAAATAAAAGGGCGGTCCTTGTCTTCCTGTCACATGCACATTCCATTCCCGGACTTTGATTTCCACGCCCTAACAGTTGTAGTTTTCCATTGTTATTCCCGGAAAATAATACACACCATTTCATAATTTATCAAAGTATATTTATCACATATGAATTTACGTAATTATATTTATATAATTATATAGGTTGAATTTAAATAAATGTATTTTGAAATTAATTTATATTATTTTTATTAATTTGGTTGGCACGGGAATGTTACCCACTTGACTGTATTACAGAATGAAGTACTATGGATAGATTTCTTGTGAACACCAAGAACACCGACCTCCCAAGGAGTCCGCTGGATATGTGGGGGCCATGGGTGGGGCATCACCTTTTTGGTGAATGAAGCAATCCCGGCAATGAACTGGGCAGGTCTGAAGTTGGTGAGCATGTTCGCTAGTGCATCCAATCATCTTGTAAGTCGTAGATTTTAAGCTAAACCATTAGTTATCAAAATGAAAATGAAAAGGATAAGGTTCGA
>CANYBF010752408.1:0-16787 GCA_948192965.1 Dalechampia spathulata
TTTGGCTTGTTTCTGTTACCGTGAGACTTAAACCAAGTCTAGGCTTGTATTTCTACTTTGTATCTTATTCTTTGATGCGTGCTATATGAATGATTACTGTTCTGATGCTTGGATTGATGTTTTCTTTGCTTGATGATATGATGAATTGTCCAAGCTTTCGTGTATAAGATGAATTGTTTGTAATGACATGCTGACATGCATGGAGATGAATGATGAATGGAGAAAGAGTGAAAAGAAAGTAAGAACTGAGGGCAGAGCTCAGCTCTGGGCATACTGGGTTAATATATGATGATGGAATTCCTTCGAGAATTATTAGATATGTGACCTCCCGAGAGGGGAGATGAGTCTCGAGACCTACAGTAGGAGTTGAGTGCAGAGCACTCCACAGTTATATGGCCTCCTACGGGAGATGTGTACCGGTACCTATCGAGACCCAGTAGCAATTGCATTGCATTGCATTGCATAAGATGAGGGAGAATGCCAGGATGAGGGAGAATGCCAGGAGCAATTGCATTGCATTGCATAAGATGCTAGGTTGCAATATGCTGATATGATTATTATACTGAATTGCCATATGATGCATGACTGTTTATATGTATTTCTAGCACCATTGAGTTTATCTTAGCGTTTATCATTTGATGAACGTAGGTTCAGAGCCCACGGGTGAGCGTACAGAGAAGGATTAGAGGTCGTCAGCTGAGACAGACGGATCTCGACTTGGTATGGGACTTCTGAGGCATACTCCGACCCCTTTTTGGCTGTGTAGCTAGTGTGGCAGTAATGATGTAATTAGTGTATAGCTTTTGGTGGTATCATGTATGTATCCACATATTTGTAAGAATCATAACAGGTTTTATTTATATATCAGTCTCTATATTGTCTGTTATCATTTGTGGCTTGAGTGTATGTTGAATTTATCCAGGGTCATTTGCATATTACGATGTTTTGTTGCATTACCACCAGTAAGCTTAGAGTTGTGTCCCCATACGATGTCTTCATGATGCATCCTTTGTGGGATAGGCATTGGTCTCCTCTGGGGTCCGCTGTTTGTGTTACGGGAGCATGTCCTCCTGGGTATGGGCCGGGTATGACATCATCATTGCATATGATCGTTAAACCAAGAGTTATACATCATGTCATGAATCATCCATACATACAGACATATTCATGGCATATCATATAGAGGATATAAAGGGGAAAAGAAAGTGATATATAGAGTAATATTCATTAATAACATACTGGATCATACAGTTATTATCGATTTCCTTTATGGAATCATACATTATAGGTTCCTATCATGGAACCATAAAGAAATATTATGTTCCTATGGGAACCAGAGAATGATACAATACCGGTACATAAAGAAATGGACCGAGTATAAGATTGTGCATAATCATACAGAAAAAAAATAAAATGTTACAGGAAAATCAGAGGGAGAATGCAAAGCATGAATGCATTCTCACAGACATACATTATCATTTACACATGTTACAAATATGGAAGTTATTGATGAATAGTAATTTATGAATAGTACTTGGTGAATAGTAACTCATGAATAGTACTTGATGAATGGTAACTTATGAATACTACCGTATGCCTTATGCATTGATTATAATAGCTAACGAGTGATGCAAAATGACATTATATGATACAGTTGTATGGCTTATTATTGATTACTGTGATTTGACTTCAAAATGTTATTTCTGATATATACTCATGTCATTTACTTATTTTATAGCACCACTGAGTTTTATACTCAACGTTTGCCATTTGATGAACGCAAGACCAGGACCTTCATGCAAGAATTTAGGCTAAACGATCTTCAGTCAGGGGAGATTGCGATTTCAGGGAATCTCATTCTTAAAGCAGTTTGGACCAATGTAACGTACTCGTAGTGTCTTTGTATATGTGACTTATTATATTAACCTTAGCGGCAGTAATACTTATATTATGAACTTGTGATGTGTGTAATATTGATATCACCTTATCATATGAAATTTAAATATACATATCACATAACGAATGATGGTGTGATAAACTGAAAACATATGTTGAAATAAAATGGATGCATATTATTGTTTATTGATATTACCTCTGTTATAATAACATGTGATAATATATTTTCGTATGACTATTGTAGTAATTTACTATAGCAATCATAAAAAAAAATTCCTTGTAGAATAATTAATGATTTCCTTATTTAGGGAATTATTAACTATTTTAGGAGAGAGTGTTACATCAGGTTGGGGTGTGACATGTTTTAGTGGTATCAGAGCTAAGGTTAGCTCAACGTGTGATTGTTGTATGTATGACTACTGCTTAAGGTTAATGAGTTGTTTAATAAGAGTATTGTTAGTCCCGAATGCTGCTGACTATTTTGATCCATGTATGTGTTTACATATTAGACATTATGACAAACAAAGCAATTATAATAGGTGAGGAAAGTGGGGGTAACTTCAACCCATAAGAAGGCACATTGAAGGTTGGTGAGAGGGTAGAGGTCCGGCAGGGACCTGTTGAACATGGTGAACAGGGAGAGAGACTACCTCCTATAGAACAACTAGCTGTACCTATTATTGATCCTATAACTACCCAAATTACTCAGTTCCTCAGATCTTTACAAAAGTATATTCTTACAATGATTCCAGCCCCACCTCCAATGGTCGTTAGAGATGCATATAAGAAGGATTTTAAGGAGTTACAGGTATATGGGGCTACTGATTTTTTTGGTACTATTGATCCGTATATTGCTAAGATATGGTTGGAAAGGACCAGGAGAGTTCTACGGCAGTTAAATTGTCCTGATTCAGTGAAATTTAAATATGCTATTTCATTACTTCAGGATGATGCATACGAGTGGTGGAAGATTATTCCACAGAGCATGACTGATCCACTAGTGTTGACTTGGGGTGATTTTTAGAGGGAGTTTAGATAGAAATATGTACCTTTAGCATCTACAGATCAGAAGTTGCATGAGTTCCTCAGTTTAAAACAAGGGAATATATCTGTGGCAGAGTATGAACAGGAATTCATTAAATTGGCTTATTATGCTATAGGTATTCTTACTACAGGCTGGGACAGATGTAAAAGGTTTAAACAGAGATTGATTCCTCATATCAAAGCATTGGTATAAGGGTTTCATTATGAGGATTTTTCTGCTTTAATGGCTAATTCTTTGGACCAAGAGCATACCATCAAAGAAGAGGAAAGTGCTAGAGCTAGACAGTTTCATCAATTATTCCAAGGAACTAGTTCATCGTTCAGTAGATACAAGAGAGGCAGGTTTCGAGACTCCTTTACATCTCAATCAGTGGGATCTAGACCGTCATTACCTCATCAAGCATAGAGTGAAAGGATTACAGGCCATGGTAGTTTAAAATTGGACCAAGTTAGTGCAATACTTATGGTTGTATTCATTATGATGCTTGTAGAGTTGGCATAGATTTATGTTATCGATATGGTGGTATGGGACATTTTGCACAAAATTGCTATATACATCGAGTAATGCTAATATATACAGTGTTAGAAGGTGGGTCATATCAACATAACCCACTACAAAGATCTGTTTCTGGTAATTCTCAGAGTGGAGATCATAGCGAAGGTACAGGTTGAGGTCGTAATGGTGGAGGTCAAGGTAACAGTCAGGGATCAGTGAATCAATCAGTTGGGGCTTCTACTAGAGTTTATAGTTTGAGATAAAGAGATGACTTGCAAGCTGCTGATATTGTTATTGGTAATTTTCTTATCTCTAATCATGATGCTTTAGTACTATTTGGCCCAGTATCTTCACATTCATACATAAATAATAAGTTTTCATGATTACTTGATATCGAATGTGAGGGGTTAGGATATGATATTGCATTCTCTAGTCCTTCAGGTAAAGACATAATAGTTAACTTAGTTTATAGGCAATGTCCTTTAGTTATCTTGGATAAGCATTTTTCATCTGATTTAGTAGAGCTGCCATTTTGGGAGTATGATATCATTATAGGGATGGATTGGTTGTCCAAGTATCAAGCTATCATAGATTGTAAACAAAAGCCAGTGACATTTCAACATCTAGAGTATGCTAAGATGAAGATACGGGGTAATGTACCATCGGTGACTGCTAGTTTGATTTCGACAACAGTGGCATAAAAATTATTATCGCAGGGATGTGAAGCTATATTAGCCCATGTTATAGATATAAGATTGAAAGAGGTATAGATATCAAAGTTACCAACAGTATGTGATTATCTAGATATGTTTGTAGACGAGTTACCAGGGTTACCACTAGAGAGAGAAATCGAGTTTGAGATAGAAACTTTGTCAGGTACAGAGCCTATTTTGATTACACCTTATCGGATAGAAATAACAGAATTGAAAGAGTTGAAGACATAGTTACAGGAATTATTAGATAAGGGTTTTATTCGATCGAGTATTTCTCCATGGGGTGCACCAGTGTTATTTGTGAAGAAGAAAGACAGTACCATGAGATTATGCATTGATTACAGGCAACTGAATAAAGTAACAATCAAGACTAGGTATCCTTAATCTCAAATTGATGATTTATTTGATCAGTTGAAAGATGCGATCATATTTTCAAAGATAGATTTGAGGTCAGGTTACCATCAGCTTCGGGTAAAAGAGAATAGTATTCTAAAGACAGCTTTTTGAACACGGTATGGTCATTATGAGTTTTTGATGATGTCGTTTGGTTTAACCAATGCACCTGCAGCATTTATGGCGCTGATGAATACTGTATTCAAGGAATACCTAGATCAGTTTGTGATTGTGTTTATCGATGATATACTGGTTTATTCAAAGAGTCAAAAGTAGCATGATGAACATTTGAGGATTGTATTACAAAAGATGCAAGAAAAACAACTATATAGCAAATTGTCAAAATGTGCCTTTTGGTTAGAATAGGTAACTTTTCTTGGGCATGTGATTTCAGCATAAGGTATCAGAGTTAATCCTAGTAAGATTGAAGTAGTGGTTAATTAGCAGAATCCAAGAAATGTTAGTGAAGTTTGTAGTTTCTTGGGTTTGGCTTGTTACTATAGAAGATTTGTGAAAGGATTTTCAATGATTGCTACACCACTTACTACATTACTAAGGAAAGATGTTCCTTTTAAGTGGATAGATAGATGCTAAAGGGGTTTTGATCATTTCAAAGAATGTTTAACACAAGCTCCAGTGTTGACTTTACCAACCCTCAGGAAAGATTATGTAATATATAGTGATACTTCACTAAATGGGTTAGGTTGTGTAATGATGTAAGAATGAAAGGTGATTGCTTATGCTTCAAGATAATTGAAGCCACATGAGAAGAATTACCCTACCCATGATTTAGAGTTGGTTGCGATTGTGTTTGCTTTGAAGATATGGTAACATTATTTATATGGTGAAAAATGCTACATCTATACAGATCATAAGAGCTTAAAATATTTGGGAACACAAAAAGAATTAAGGACTATGATTATGTGATAGATTACCATCCGGGAAAGGCTAACATAGTAGCTGATGCTTTGAGTCAAAAGACATTTGCTGCATTACAACATTCACCAGTGATACTAGTGCAAGAGATTCTACAAATGAATGCTATACTGACAGAACAACCAGATTGTGTTTTAGTTGAATTGCACTTACAAGTAAAGCCAGATTTGACATATCAGATCAGAGAGTGTATGAAACATGAGGACGAATATCAAAAACAATTACAGAAGTGCAAGCTGATAATACCACTATTTTCACGTTAGCTGAAGATGGTATATTAAAGCATGGTACACGACTATATATACCAGCTAATGAAGATTTGAAGAGATAAATTTTAAAAGAAGCTCATAGTTCAAGATATTCATATCACCCAGGGAGTATAAAAATATATCAGGATTTAAAGCAACAATATTAGTGGGTTGGTATGAAGAAAGACATAGCAAAATATGTAGCTCGATGCTTAGTATATCAACAGATGAAGGCAGAACACCGAGTACCTGCAGGATTGCTTAATCCTTTACCTATACCATAGTGGAAATGGGATCATGTAACGATGGATTTTGTAACGGGTCTACCTTTGACACTGGCTAAGCATGATATTGTATGGGTTATAGTGGACAGACTGACAAAGATAACACATTTCATATCGGTACACATGGATTATAGTTTAGAGAGACTAGCAGAGTTGTATATTGATGAGATTGTTAGGTTACATAGGGTTCCAACATTTATTATATCGGATAAAGATTCCTGATTCACATCATGTTTATGGGAGAGCTTTTAAAAGGCATTAAGTATTAAGGTACACTTTAGTACTGCTTTTCATCCTCAGACAGATGGTTAATAAAAAAGAATTATTCAGATTTTAGAAGACATGTTGAGGGCATGTGTGTTAGAGTGGGAAGGTAGTTGGGATAAATATTTACCATTAATTAAATTTTTATATAATAACAGCTACCAGTCGAGTATATAGATGGCTCCTTATGAAGCTTTATATGGTAGAAGATGCAAAACTCCTTTACACTGGGATGAAGTGGAGGAAAGAAGATTGGTAGGACGGAATTAGTACAATAAGCTGAAGAATAGGTGAAGTTAATCAAGAGCCAATTGAAAGCAGCATCTGATAGATAAAAATCATATATGGATTTGAAACAAAGAGATATAGAATACAGAGTTGGGGATAAGGTATTTTTAAAGACGTCCCTACGGAAAAGAATTATGAGATTTGGACAGAAGGGTAAATTGAGTCCTCATTTTATTGAACCATATGAGATTCTGGAAAGAGTGGGACCGTTGGCTTATAGGTTGGCTTTACCTTTAGAGTTAGATAGAATTCATCATGTGTTTCATGTATTAATGCTAAGATGATATAGATCACACCAATCTCATGTGATACCAATGGATTCTATCGAAATACAACCAGATTTGTCATATAGTGAAGAACGGGTCAAAATAATGGCTAGGGAAGTGAAACAGTTGAGAAATAAGTGGATTCCTTTAGTAAAGGTGTTATGGAATCATCATACGAAATAAAATGCTACTTGGGAATGAGAATCAGTGGTACGAGAGCAATACTCTCACCTGTTCCCTACACATTTAGGTTAGAATTTCAGGTCAAAATTTTTTTTAAGGAGAGAGAGTTATCACATCCGCATTTATAGCATCCTGACGTGTTTGCATTTTATACATAACTTAGAATAATTGAATGAGTGATGCATGAAATGCACATGAAATGCATGATTGATTTGTGATTGGTAAATGTCATACTATGTTATAAATGCTTATGAATAAGATATGAATAAAGGAAATTCCATTAGACATGAAAATTTGAAAGGATAGACATGAAATGAAGTGGAAACGTACCTAGGATGTCTCATTAACATACTTTTGGTAAACGCTTTAAAGGTACTTAAAAGTGTAATTTATAAGTGAAAATGATGTTTATGCATAATATATTTGTTATATGATGAAAATTGTATCTTAGAATATATATTAGAGAGTATAAATGAAGTTAGAATTAAAAATAAGTTAAGTTGAACTTAAGGGTATTTCGATAATTTCACTTATAAAGAGGGGTGTTTTTGGAAAATAATATTATGTATGTTGGATATGTGATGTATGTTATGTATCTATGAGATTTATTATTTAATAATTTAAGAAAATATTAAAGAAAATGAAAAAGAAATAAAATTAAGGAAGGAACCAATAGGATGGTGACAAGTGTTACCATGCAATTGAACCATTCCTTGACTTTTAAATTAATTAAAAGAAAATAATAATAAAAAAATAGGGTCTAAAGAAGGGGAAAAATGTGATGCCATAACCCTTTTCCTCTATTGCAAACTCCTTCTCCTCCTTCTCTTTTCCATTTTCAATTAAATTTTATATACAATCTTAAGGTAAAAATTTATGAATTTTATGTTTTTAATATTGTTTTACCTTACTCTTCTTGTATATATTCTTATTTATTATTGTTAGTGATTGGAATTTGAGTTCTTGTTGCTGGAAAAATTCTGTTGGAAATTGAAGATGAAGTTTATGTATGGATTTTGCTTAAATTGATGAAGGAAAGATGGAAAGCACACTTAATTTAATATGTTTGATATATTTTGATGAAGTTTTATTTATGGAATGTATGTGTATGTAAACCCTAGGTGACTTACATGCAAATGAATCTTGAGATATTGTATGAGATGTGTATGCATTGCTAGAAGTGACAAATTGTGAAGAAAAATAAGAAAAATGCATGAAAAGTGAAAAGGAAGTAAGATAGTGCATGGGCAAAAGTTGTTGCCCAAATTTTCACCTTCAAGGAAATTACTACTATAATTTAGTTTTAATGCATAACTCATTAAATTACATATAAATATGATTAATGATGATGATAGAATGATAAAAATAAAGTTTGAAGGCAATTGGAATGTAATTGCACAAGTTATGCAAATTTTGGTAATTAGCGGCAGCATGTATGTGCTTGTGTTAATGACTGCCTAATATGGTAATTTAATGCAAGAACATTGGAAAATTTGATTTGGTATTATTTATAACATGTTAATATAGGTTTATGTGCAATATGGTATGGTTTTAAGGTGATTGAATATGATGAATGAGGCATATAAGTGAGGTGTACAAAATCTGCAAAAACTGAATTTCAAAAGAAGTAGAGTTAGGGGTTTATGGTAATGATATTTTGACCACTTTATCCTTAGAATTTCAAAAGAATATAGTTTCTAATGGTTCCAATTTTAAAATTTCTGAAGTCATTTGCTTGGTCAGAAATATCACATTATTCACGATGTCACAGTTGAGCAGAAATTTGGTAAAATTGATAGGCATTCAGTCATTTGATGTTTGGAGGCCTTAACGATTGAATGGTTGAGCATATAATATATCATTGGAAAGAATTTAAGTCTAGTTTCTAATGGTTTAAAAATTTCTCAATTTGGAGGTCATTTACTTAGTCAAAATGCTTGCACACTAAGAACTACTTCATGGGGTAAAATATGTATGACTTGAAATACATACATAATTAAACACCAACGTAATGCATTATGCAATTCTGTTTTAAATGCTTAAATAAATGGTTATATACATACATTTACAAATCCAACAAAGGTAAAAAAAATAAAATGATTAAATGAATGATAACTTATGAATAGTAACTCATAAATAATAACATATGAATAGTAATTTACATAACATAGCTTGATCACTTAAGGAATGGGTGTTTAAGGTATCTAAATTTAATATTGTACCTACCTAAGGCTTAAAATTCACTATTATACCTAATGGATGATGTTTTACTGTTAGGACTTAAGTTGGCCGGAAGGCATGAATGACCTTTAATTATGAAGTGTGAAATATTGTAAGATGGTATTATGTTGATATGTTATTTATTAATTAAAGTTTAATAGTGGTTATTTGTCATGAATGATTATGGATTGTTAAATGCTGATAAGTCAAGTATAATATATGGATAACTTTACTAAATGAATGTAAAATGGAAATGTGACAGGTTCAACTCACGAAGTTCATACTTCACCTTCAGGTATTGATAAGGGTAAAGCAATAGCAGGTTTGTGCTCTTCACTTCATGATCTTATACAGGGTCTTGAATAGTGATTTCTAACTCATACGCTTATGTTATTAACATAATGAGTTTATATCATGAATGGTAACATATGATCATCGTTGCATATGATCGTTAAACCAAGAGTTATACATTATGTCATGAATCATCCATACATACAGACATATTCATGGTATATCATGCAGAGGATATAAGGGGGAAAAGAAAGTGATATATAGAGCAATATTCATTAATAACATATTGGGTCATATAGTTATTATCGATTTCCTTTATGGAATCATACATTATAGGTTCCTATCATGGAACCATAAAGAAATATTATATTCCTATAGGAACCAGAGAATGATACAATACTGGTACATAGAGAAATGGATCTAGTATAAGATTGTGCACAATCATATAGAAAAAAAATAAAATGTTACAGGAAAATCTGAAGGAGAATGCAAAGCATGAATGCATTCTCACAGACATACATTATCATTTATACATGTTACAAATACGGAAGTTATTGATGAATAGTAATTTATGAATAGGACTTGATGAATAGTAACTTATGAATAGTACTTGATGAATAGTAACTTATGAATACTACCGTATGCCTTATGCATTGATTATAATAGCTAACGAGTGATGCAAAATGGCACTATATGAAACAGTTGTATGACTTATTATTGATTACTGTGATTTGACTTCAAAATGTTATTTCTGATATATACTCATGTCATTTACTTATTTTATAGCACCACTAAGTTTTATACTCAGCGTTTGTCATTTGATGAACGCAGGACCAGGACCTTCAGGCGAGAATTTAGGCTAAATGATTGTCAGTCAGGAGAGATTGCGATTTCATGGAATCTCATTCTCAAAGCAGTTTAGACCAATATAACATACTCCGTAGTGTCTTTGTATATGTGACTTATTATATTAACCTTAACAGCAGTAATACTTATATTATGAACTTGTGATGTGTGTAATATTGATACCACCTTATCATATGAAATTTAAATATACATATCACATAACGAATGATGGTGTGATAAACTGAAAACATATGTTGAAATAAAATGGATGCATATTATTGTGTATTGATATTACCTCTGTTATAATAACATGTGATAATATATTTACGTATGACTATTGTAGTAATTTACTGTAGCAGCCGTGAAAAAAATTCCTTGTAGAATAATTAATGATTTCCTTGTTTAGGGAATTATTAACTATTTTACTGGAGCGTGTTACGTCGGGTTGGGGTGTGAGAGGTTGTATGAAAATAAAGTTATTGAATTATTTAATAACATCATAATGTAATATTTTTTTGAATTATTTATGATGATGAGTATTTTATTTTGTGTAAATTACAAGGACCTATCGATGAAAGAATTCAACGGATTTCCTGAAAATTTAATTTTGAAGAAGGTAAAGGGTGAGTAATTTAGAATGTGTGTATGAATTTAATATGAATGGCATTAGAAATGCAATTAAATTTATATAATTATAAAGAATGTAACATATTTAAATTTTAATAATATATTTAGAAAAATTATAATGAAAAGGATATGTTATGAATAAGTAATATATTATCATTAAGTAATTGAAAAAAAAAAGTAAATTAAATATATTAATTAAAAAATCAAGATGAAATTAGTAAGAATAATTAGTAATATGATACTATATGTGGTTATATAACAATAAATAAATCTATGAAATAGGTTATTTATTTATAAGTAAATTTTAGAATATTTAAATGAATTAATTAAAATATGAGAATATGTTTTAAAATTTAGCAAAATTTTGTATATGAAAAAAAAAACTTTAATTTTCAAAGTCATATAACATATATATTGGTATTATAATATGAGTAATAAATATGAATAGTTAATGTAATAATGGTATTAATGTATGTAATAGAAAATATAAAATTAATGATTAATTCAATATAGTCATAATTAATACGGTAAGTTAAAGAGAAAAAAGATCAAAAAGTAATTTAGACTTTTATGAGCATTATTGATTGATTTAGTTTACATTATGTTATGTATTTTATTTCAAATTCCCCCTAATTGTATTTATTTAATCTAGTTTGTACCCCTATTTCCTTTCTACCCTATTCTTTTTATTATTTAGTATGTGATTATATTATTTATATGATGGTTTATTGGATTATATATGTATGGTAATTGAATGGATGTAAAATGCATGCACAGGAATAATTGATTAATTAACATGGTAAAATTGAATATGAGAGTCATAACATTGGTGGGTAATAAAAGAAATATGAGTTTCATAGTTTTTTTACCATGTTAATCGAATTAATTGTACTGCATACATGAAAATTTGTATTTTATCCCCAAATAACCGTGTGATTGTGGGTGAGCTAGTACCTTGGTCTCAATTCGATGCCTTAGGAACATGAATATGTCTTCACCACTTGCTACTAATGTACTATTGATCGTTGTTATTCCTTGAGTGGATAGATGTAAGTTATAGTCCAAGGTGGATAATCTAACTATAGCGAGAGACCTTAATCGTGAATTACAGGACTAAACCTTATGTAGATAACCGTAAAAACTTCCAACATAGGTTTCTGTTACAAAGAATGCTGAATTTACCGGTCAAACTTATAAGTAAAGAATAAACCCTAAACCTTAAACTGTAAAAGTAAACCATAAACATAACATTAGTAACATGAATTTAAATAATGAATGTTCAAACAAAGATCATGATATTAATTTAGATGAAATCACTGTAAACCCTAAATCGAAACCCGAAACCCAAAATCCTAAACCGTAAACACAACATTAGTAACATGAATTTAAATAATGAATGTTCAAACAAAGATAATGATATTAATTTTAAAATTATTAGTTAAACTTAAATTAATTTAGATGAAATCACCATAAACCTTAAACCGTAACAAAGATTCCCACTCATGTCATAGATGATATACGGTTGAGGTTGGATATTTCACGGGCCGATGATGTATGTATTTCAAAATCTTAATGTCATTTATAATGTTATATAAATATCTATTTACTTGACAAACTTATAATTTTATTGTTAAGATAATTTGGAAGCCCTTTTAACAATACGATTTAAATGTTCTACCTTCTCAATGCTTATAAGACCAATATGTTTGGAGTTCGGTTATGCCAATGCTACGTTTTCATATAGTCAAATGACACCAACTTAATAGGGTCCTCCGTCAGTTTGGACTAGCGCAACCTATCCCTCGTCCACCCTTACAGATAAAAGATTTTCACTAATCTAATCTTCATAATACATGTGTTAATGGGATGGAACGACATTCAAGGTGGATCATATTATGAGATAATCACATCCAACGAATTATTCAGGTTCATATTTCTTCTTCGCATATGCATTACTATTCTAAATATATGGCATAGTATCATAAAGTTACAAGAAGGTAGAGCTCGCTTAAGGATGTAAATTTTAGAGCTTCTGTAAATATCTAATCCTATAACTTTATTTTACTAATTAATTATTGTACATCAAATGTACAAACTTATTTAATATTATCTTTTTATGTAGGTTGATACCCTTAAGCATATATCATTAAGTTCTCGATTAGAATTAGCTCAACAGCTTAGTCATAGTGGTCAAGTTGCCTTGTGAGAACAACGTCGTCTTACAACCATGCCATCTTTTAAATCTGCCCTTGATTCCATTAACTATCCTTATCCTATTGACGATGATTCTACAAGACCAATATCTTCACATCCAACACAACGTACTAATCAACATCATCACCTATATCACGATGTCCCTGTTCCAACAACAGTATCTTGTAATCTCATTCCACCTCCTGTTTCTTTACGTCATCAACCCAAACCATTAACTTCATTTGTTCCTTCAAATTTTTATTTTGTATCATCTGCTCCATTTTTCATCCATCATCTCAATCTTCATACTCTTTTCCTTTTATCCCACTATCATTTCAACTAGTACAATCTTCTTCATACATCCTACCATTTTACACCTAATGGTCCATACACTCTTTCTCATCAAACCAACTCATTACCCCTACTCCTAGTCCTAACCCTAACCTTTATTTCTATTCATTAATTACCTCAACTTCACAACAACCTAAACCAATTCTTGAACATTTCCATGCAGCTTATAGTACTTCAGATGGTACTACCATTCTTGTTAATTATAGAGATCAACATGATGATGATGATGATCATGATGATGTGCTAATGTTAGGCCTCATAATTTACATAATTCTCATTATGTACACATGGATACGGAGCTTAAAATTACTAAAAGATAAATGGGTCTCAGATCAAGAATTAGAAGAAAAGATTGTTGCACCTAAATTTTTTATTTGCAAATTTAGTAATATCTTTATGTTGTAAAGACTTTTTTAATGTAATAATATTTTATTATATGTTGATGTTCTCAAACCTAGTTTAATTTAATGATGTTATTATCATTATCTTTTTTCCTCTGTTTAAGTTATAACAACTTATTTAATATAAGTATATCTTCATATTCTGAATACTTATTTAATGAAATTATATTAACTAACATGATCATCAAACTAATGATGATAACAAACATGATAACGATAATGTTATGTATAATATTAACTATAACCATAACAATAATGCTATTAATAATGATAATGATTATTTCTTACTATGAAATTTAAATTACTTGACTAATATATTAATGCTGCTCTTTTTTTCAGGAGTCTAAAATGATTGAACAATCACTGTCTATCTCTTGTGCTACCATTCATCAATAGGGAGATACTCAATGGAATCAACTTAGCTAATTCAAACTCCATCCTTTAAAGAAATTCCACCAAATCGCCATCAACTATACATTTCTACATGCAGTAATTCAATTTTGGGATCCAGTACACCATGTGTTTTGGTTTGGACATGTGGAACTATGTCCACTTTACGAGGAGTTTGTTGCTATCTCTTGAGGTTTCATATCATATGAATGAAATGCTAACTATGCCACTTCCTGTCAATGAAGTTATTTCGTATCTCATCAGGGCATTCGATATCAGCCTTCTTTGTTGACTACAGAGGGGTCTATATACATCACCAAAATCTTTCAACTCTGTAACCATAAGTTACCAACCTCCCAAACCTCCCTTTCATGTCTTAGAGTTGCTACTTTTGGATTGTTGGCATAATTCTTGTTCATCAAACCATCTAGTAACGGGGATCTTATGTTGGGACTCATTGTCAATCAAATGGAGCAAGATCAAACTCTTTTTCCCATGGTCATTACAAAAAATGATCCTTGAATTTGACATACTTAAGCGAGGATAGTTTGATCGCTTCAATGGTAGTTTCCTATTGCTCTAGGTATGTCATCTAACTTGCCTTTACATGTTTTTTACTTATAAAACATTTCTTATTTTTAGATGGCCAAATTTACAACATTCTCTATTCATCTCATTCAGTTTTTTGCCTTTTTTAATTAAATTACTAAATTTTGCTTCATAAGAAGTTATAAATCTTGCCATCTTCAAAAGGTGACCCACAAAGATATCATCCCTAAATACATATGAGGAAAGGTTACACCTTCCCCGAAGCAAAGACGTTTACATTGGATGGTTAGGTCGAATGGATGGGATCCATCTTAGAGAGTAATATCCGATGGACTTGTTCATGGTGATACATTCATTATGTCACAGTCAGAACATATATTAATTGTATCCTGCTGGTTGAATTGAGGGCTCCCATACACTATAGTACTGCCAAACTCTATCATCAATGTGGCTTTCAACAGACTATACCTCGTTCGTTACCAGAATTCTCTAGACAATGATTACTCAATTGTTTTCTAGAGCATGTTGAGTTTACATAGCCAAAACATCGTATCGAGCTAATACAGATTCCTGTAGCTGAATATTCTACAGATGATGAATACAAGCAACGAGTCTTGTATTACACTATGAATTTATGATATGCATTAAGTTATGTATACAATTGTAATATGATTACTTAGTAAATTAATATTACTTATCTTTAACCATTAGCTTCAAAATATTAAAATTCCCACATGATTTCAATGGTCATTATACCAATCGTTTAGATATAACTTTATATGTATCATATATATAACAATAATATATACTACTTACAAATAATAATACCAAATAAATAATGTTTACAAACAAATAACAACAACAACAATAATAATAATTACAAATATTCATAATAATATTAATATAAATAATAGAAACACTACTAATCATTTTTTTCATAATAATACTAATCATTACTAATTAATTATATAAATCATAATTCTATTTAAAACTACTAATAATATGTACTTTGTAATAATAATAATTATTCATATTAATAATTAATTCAATAAATAATAATTACAGTAATTAATACTGATGATTATACATACTAATAATATTACTAATACACAATACTAACATTACAAAAATTTCAAAATTATAAATAATTATATCCAATTTTTTACAACATAATATTACCTATATTATTTTTTATTTAAACAATAACAACATCAATACAAATAATAAAAACCGTTACAAAACAATAAGTACATAAATAACAATTATACTTACAATTATTAATAATATATAAATCATAATAATAAATATTAATCATTATATTTATTACATAAATAAATAATAATTATAATTTTAAGAAATAATAATAATAATAATAATAATAATAATAATAATAATTATTATTATTATTATTATTATTATTATTATTATTATTATTATTATTATTATTGAAATTCCTAGAACCGCTAGCAACACGTGCGATTTATAGTGGTTTGGCCAACTCTTGCCCATGTTCACTTTCTCCTAAGTCTCAACTTAGGGTTCCACTAAAATTTAATCTATTACAACAAAGGATTCACAAATGAATCTAATCCTCAGTGTTTTCAAGGCTTACACTCTAACCTTTACAATTTCAACCTTATAATCAACTCAAATTGTCACGTCCGCACACACATAGCTTAATTATATTATGATTTCATTTTCGATCTGTGAGTCAGTGATTAATTGATTTGATTATTTTGGTATTGACGAAGCATGATTATTTAAATTGACGAATTAAAATGCTTGATTAAATAATTTTGTAAATGTGTAAGTTAAATATGTTGATTAATTTAGAGTGTTATTGTTAATTGGAGATTTGTGTGATAAGATGTTTATTATTTGGTGGATGGCATTAGTGTAACTTTTGGG
>CANYBF010752592.1:0-23537 GCA_948192965.1 Dalechampia spathulata
GGACCCTAGGGAAGAGCAGAAGACATAGGGAATAGTAAGAGTCCAAGGCACGCTTCTTATGGCTAAAGAATCACACGGCACCGTTTAATATTTTGATCAAAACGACAACACTTTGATGAACTTTCTAGAATTGGTACACGTAGGCAACTTTTCCACTGCCAAATTGTATATATACATTACAATACCATTAATGAACATATACGAAAATACACACAGAAATACGTTTTGTTACAAAATTTCTCCAGCACTATCATCGTAGTAGCATATTATCATCTTATGCTGTTTTCTTTAACTTTTATTCTTTTTAAAAAAAACTCATTATTGGACCTAATAATTTAGAGAAAGTGAATCGAATTTAAAAGAATTGTTAGAATTTGAATATCAAAATTTCTCAATATGATAAAGTAATTTAACTATAAATATGTTAGATTAATGGATAAAGGTTTTTAAGTAGTATTTAATGTTTTGATTAATTTTTTTAATTGTTTGATAATATGATTTTGATAGTACTTTTTAGATGTTTAAAAAGTTATTTTAAGATCTTATTTGATAAAATTAATGGTTATGATAGTGATTAAGTATTTTAATAATTATTGGATATTTTAATTATGCTTAGTTGTTGATTAGTAGCTGTTAGTATTTTGTTATTAAGTTGTTTAGTCTAAAATATTAAATAAATATAAAATACTAATTTTTCAATCTCTAAAAAATGAAATAACTAATTTTTCGTGAAACACTGCATTAATATTTAAATTCTAGCATACTTAATATGTTATAAAAAACGTAAGATAGAGGAGTGTTTAAATCAAATTAAAACATTCAACATTATTTGATATTGATTGTCTTTGATACGTATTTTGATTTGATTAAAATACCATTCTTTTAAATCATATTATTCTATAATATTCCAAATTAATTAGTTTTTAGAGGTTAGATATTAATCTTTTATGTTTATTTTGAATATTTTTCATCCAATCACTAATTTAAATATTATTGTAATTGAACATTTTATCTTTAAATTAATATCTAAATATTTTAACAACTAGTAGTAAACAATTAAATACTAATAAAATAATTCATAATTATGAAAATAACTAATCATAACTATAACTATTGATTTCCTTATAGTTTAATTTTTAACATTTCATTCGTTTCCTTATTAGTTTAAATTGAACAATCAATCAAAACATTGATTTTATTGAACACTTTAATTTTGAAACATGATATTAATAATAAACTATTAAAACAAATACATAATAATTAACTATTGTCAAAACAACTATCAATTGCTAAAAAAATATACATGCATATAGCTAATTTTATTAAACATAACCTTCTATTAAAGTTTATATTTGACAACTGTATTGTAAGTAAGTGGTTTTCAGTGCTTTGATTATATTATATTATTTAATAGCATCTTAAAAACGTTAAAGGGGAGTATTTCATAAAAACTAATTTCTCTAAATTTTTGATATCAAAAATCAATTTTATTTATTTATTTTTAATATTTTAGATTAAATAATTAATATAAATATTATTCTATTGAATATTTTAATTTTGAATAAGTATATAAACAACTAAATATTAAAAATAATTTATCACTATTATGTATATTAATTTTACTAAATTGATCAAAATTATTATCCTATATTAATTGAAAAATGTTATGTTTATGATGGGTAAGCTTATGTTTGTAAATAATACTTCAAGTATTGTTCAATATTTTGAATTGATCAAAATATTATTCATTTAATGATATCTTAAATATAAATAGAATTTAAAGATTAAAGGAATGTTTTATGAATTTTTTCCTTTAGCTTTTAGAAGTTGAAGATTATTTTATCAAATATTTTAACTTTCTTTTGAGAATTGATAAAACATAATTTTCTGTATTCCTCAAATAATCTATGCAATATTTATAATCTATCAAAATACATGTATCAAACATAAATATGAATAAAATCACTAAACAGTAAATTAAGTAACAACCTTTGTTATATTAACTAATATTTTCTTTTCATATAACTCTTGAGACTCCCTTGTAAGTTAAACATAGATAATAAGAATGCTCAATTTGTTCTACAAATAATAAAACTGAGTAGGATGAAGAAATTTAGTGAAGAGATCAACAACTTGATCAATGGTAGATAAGTAAAGAGTTGAATAATACCAAATGATACCTTTTGATGAATGAAATGATAATCAATTTCAATATATCTCATCCTTTCATGAAAAGTGGGGTTCTTAACAATTTGTAAAGCAAACATACTATTGATGTATAAAGGAATGAGATAAGTAACATGACCATCAAAATCAACTAACAAGGCTCACAACCATTTGTTGGGACTTGTTTTCATTAGCCATTTCAATATATTCTTATCTAGCATCCCTTTGAGTTGTATTTTGAGTTTATATATGTTTTTGCTCTTTTAGGCTCTTAAAAGACTTAAGAAGAGGATAAGATTTCACGTACATGAGATTCGACCGAGAGCTCAATTTGAATTGATTTCCACCCCAAATGGTTAAAAGAAATAACAATTGACATAAAACATAATTCTTTGCATGACTCAAACAATCTATACAATATTTATAGTTTGTCAAACATAAATATGAGTAAAATCACTAAAACATATTAACTAGTGTCTTCTTTTCATCTAAGGCTTGAGAGATACATGAATAATTAAATACTAATAATCATTGGTCAAAAATTAAAATGGTGTTTCATAAAATTGAAAATTAATTGCTGAAAAATTAACTATTGAAAAAGATAAATACTAAAATTTTTAAATGTTGAATATATAAATTATTTGATAATCTTAATTATTACAAAGTTTATAAAATTGATTGATTTATATAATCAATATTCAATATGATTTTAAATTTTCATTATTACATTTATTTAATAATATAGAAATATTTTTTACAAAAAATTTTGAAATATAAATAACTGAACGTATCAATATAAAAAAATAATTTATTATTTATTATTTTAAGTATTTTTGACTTAATAAAAAAAATTAAATTGATTTAAATTATGTTATCAAACCTAACTTAAATCTTAAAATGATTAAATGGTTGAGCATTCAATTATTTTAAGTTTGATTAATTATTATTATAATTAATAATTTTATTGAATAAATTTTAAAAATAATTATGACGGATGTTCATGCGTAAAATCAAATAATTACAAATAATAAATAAATTTTTACGGGGAAAATAAATAAGGAAATTTAGAAGACATTGAAACTAATCAGGGTTTGATCAATTTATTTTATTATAAGAAAAGAATTCAATTAAAAGAAAAAGAAAAAAAACATTGCATGTGCCAGTTTACATGACAAAGAATGTGGGTGGAATGCCATTTGCCTATCATATTCTTTTTCATGCGCTTCGTCTTTTATTATCCTAATATTTTAAATATTTAAAATCTGAGTTTTCTTTTTCCAAAAAAATTCAAAGAAATATAAAAAGTAATTTCTCCCATATTTCTTAAATATATATTTAGGTAATTTGTAAGTGATTCGTATATGAAAAGATTCATTATTTATTTAAAATTTTATTAAATTAATTATTCTTATATAATAATTTTAAAATTAAAATGTTCCACGAGAGTTACTTTTCAAATATAAAATGTTAAAAAGAATTACTAATTATATACAAAATAAAAACATTATCACATGTTGATTTGTGTTAGAATTTTATCTAAAAATAACATGAATTTGATTAGAAGTTTGGGTGAGAATTGAGTTCATACATCATGTTTAAGTTGAGTTGATTCATGAATATAACAATTTTTGTGTTGATTTATGAATATAATAGTTTTTGTGATGTTAGGATAATATTTAAAATCTTAATAGCATTAAAACTTTAATTTAAAATTTAATTCAGGAATAATTTGATAATAATTAATTCATGTGTTAAATAAATTAATTTTACATGTTGAATATAAAATAATATTATTAACGTATAAATTTTAAAGAAAGTTAATCAATCAAAACTTATAAATCTTATTTAAATTAAATAATTAATAGACTTATGATATTATTTAGTTTTTATTACATAATAACAAATTAATCATTTTTATATTAAGTTACTAGAAAATTAACTATCCTAATCGAAGCAAAATAATCGGCTCCAGAGGTTTGTTTGGCTCAATTTTTTCAATTTTGATGTTACCATTCAAAAAATGTTTTTGCGCTTTTTTATTTTTTATTAAAATTTTTATTTAATAATTGTGTTAAAAAAGTAGGTGAATATATATATTTTTTCAAAAAACAATTTATAAATATAATTTTAACAGAATTAGAAAAAAATAAAATAATTAATTTTTAATCTTAAACAAATAAGATTCTAAAAAACACTTTAAATATTGATTACTATAGGATCACAATTTTAATACAAAACCAAATTATTATAATTTATAATCATATCACATAATATATAAATTCAAATTATTACATACTAATGATTAATTAAGCATTTCCTAATAATATAATTACTATATTTAATTGAAGTCAATGCAATTTAATAATAATTAATGATTTATAATTTTACACCACTAATCTAATTATACTCAATGAGCCAGTCCAGTCGCACACGAAGGCACTAAATCCCACGTGACTATGTAAATGGCTAAATTGTTTTTGGATTATATTAATTAATTAATTAATTTCCACTCGTTTGGATTCTTATTTAAATCTCTTAAACCGAAATTCTTTATTTGATCGTGTCCTTTCAAATTAAGAATTTTTTTTATTCCCTCCTCTTTTTAATCTATCCTCGCCGGAGTTCACTTGCCGTCTTCCTACCGCCGCCGGAGAGGTTAATTTCTTCCTGTTCAGCGGGTGCAATCCTGCCGGTATCTTCTTTTTCTAGAATGTTCTCGTATTAGCTTAGTATCTTTTTCATTTTTGTCTACTTTGTCACCTGAATTATGATGATATACAACCAATTCTCTTTGTGAATTTTTCTTCTTGATGATTAACTTTATTTATTTTATGATTTTCCTTGTTATGATTGTTTTAGGTTTATTAAGGTGCAGAATTTGAGTGGAATTTGGGGTTTGAAATGCAAGTAGAGGAATAATAATAAATAAGTTGAAAATGAGAAATGTGACGAGAAAGATAGGGAAGTATGAGGTCGGCCGAACAATCGGAGAAGGAACATTCGCGAAGGTTAAATTCGCACAAAATACGGAAACTGGAGAAAGCGTTGCTGTGAAAGTTATGGCTAAAAGCACCATTCTTAAGCATAAAATGGTTGATCAGGTAAAATCATTTATATTAGTTTTACAATTTATTACCTTTTCTCCGTAGTAATTTTTTTTCCCCGAACGCTACGAACGTCTGTATGTTTTATGTTTGGACACAGATAAAGAGGGAGATATCTGTTATGAAGATTGTCAGACATAGTAATATTGTCAGATTACATGAGGTACGTACGTATATATTAGCTTTTATACATACATACATACATACATGCGTAGATATGGATATATGCATGCATGTATATATTTATTTGTTTATTTATCTTTGTATGTATTTTCTTAATTAACGCTCCTTATTTTAAATTTTTGAATTATGGGTACTCAACTTTATAGGTGTTGGCGAGTCGGACGAAGATCTATATTATTCTTGAGTTTGTTGCTGGTGGTGAATTATTTGATAAAATTGTAAGCCCTATTTAGTTTCTCTTGAAAATAACAAGAATTTTGGTGAATTTTATTTATCCAGTATGTGTTTGGAGAGCTTTAGTTGCCATAATTCGATATGCCTAACTTTGTAATGAAGAAAAAACAAAGGTACTTTGAAAGGAATGCAATCATGTAAAAAATGACCAAATTTTGGTAGAATTGAATTTTTGCATGCGACTTATTTCAAGGAAGTTTAGAAATTATATTAGACCACTCTTGCTAGCAATTTCATGGTAATTTGAAAATGAAATGTTATTTTTTCGACGCTAATAATTGTTTTACCTTGATTGGCAACGGTAGATATCAATAAACTTGCACTTTCCTCTGATATGTAGGTTCACCAAGGAAAATTTTCTGAAAACGAAGCTAGGCGATATTTTCAACAGCTTATGGACGCAGTTGGTCACTGTCATCGCAAGGGTGTGTACCACAGGGACCTGAAGGTGACCAGGAAAGTCACTAAGCTTTGAGATGTTTTTTTAATTTATATTTTTGATTCATGATATCATCCTTTTTACATTGATTAAGTAATTTTCTCGTGTAGCCAGAAAACCTTCTGCTAGACTCTGCTGGAAATCTGAAGGTTTCAGATTTCGGACTGAGCGCATTGCCTCAACAAGTAAGCATAGAATCCTTGCTTTCACCTTTATGCATTGTCATTTACGTTAGTGTATATCTGCATGAACTTTTCTCATGCATGCGCAGGGGGTTGGACTTCTTCGTACAACATGTGGAACCCCAAATTATGTTGCACCTGAGGTACACTCTTAACAAACAACTATAAGTTTATTATTAAATACATGAATGTTCTGTCAAATGTTGATGCTATCTTCAGATTTGCAAATCAAAACCAAATATAAATTCTGATATTGCGCACCAGTATTTGACCTCACATGCTAAATTGCTTATTATTTCCTCAAGTTGATGCATCCTTTTAGGAGATAATCTTATGAGCAAAAACATCTGAACTTCTTGAAGTTATAAGTAAATTTTCTGTCTTTTTTCTATCATTAATTGCATAGGTTAAATGAAAGTTATAAATTATTGAAAAATCCTTTGCATGTCTGGACCGTTCTCATTGGTTATGCAATTAATGTCTAAGCAGTCATTTATGTTGGCATGTCCTGATCTTAGGCTTTCGACATGAGGGCAACAATTTGATGCCGAGTGTCATGGTCTTGGGTATATGACATGGATGGTAATACAAATTCGCTACTCATCAGCAGGAATTTATAAACCTCCAAATCTAATTTTTTGAGGAAATTGCTTAATCTCAAAGTCCAATTTTTATTTAATTTTTTAATAATACCTCTTATGTGTAAAGGATTATAAATAAAATAGGAAATTCTCTTGGAAATCTACCATGAAAAGATGATTAATAGCAAACACAGGAGACACTATTAAAAGAAATTTGATAGAGATAGAAAAGTCAAAGACTGCTATAATGTTGTCATCAAGTGCCTAGGCGAGGTGTTCATACTGCTCCTTGCATTTATGCAGCTCTTCCCTTGGTAGCTCTGAGTTGAGGCAACTTGATTTGGCATTGCCCATACTTTTTAAAAGTGCAAGCTGCAAAGTGAACGCACGCCTCAAGAACTAAAGCATAAAAATATAACAAATATTATTTATATATGTATCTTGGATGTATTTTTTATTTATAAATAATTTTTTGTAATATTTTTGTGCTTTAGTTCTTGAGATGTGCACATTACCTTGGCTTTGAAGCACTTTCATGCTTTCGTGCGCCTTGCCCTTTACAAACTATGATTTAGAACACTTCTTCAACAATTTACTCATTGACTTCCTCATGGCCCATATTCACGTATAAATCCCAAATTGTTTAGTACTGTTTTTTAACTTCCTGCTCACCACTTTTCTTGACTTCCTCGTGGCAAGTTTCACCAGTGGTATTTTGGCTTTCTACGTCTTTAGTGTTGCACCTTTAACTTGAGTGACTCATTTCTTTGATGCTTGCTCACAGCATTATCATTTATTAGCATGGTAGGTTTTGGTTAATTATTCTGTGGGATAGTTATGGCTTGGAATTCAATGAAAGTACATGATGCGCAGTGCAGTTTTACCAGCAATGCAGGGTATGTTGTTAACAGCTTTAACCGCATATGATGCTATTAAAACTGAAGCAGCCAAAACATTTTTCCTTGTTATGCATTACAGTGCTGGCGTAGAGCAGGTATTGATTTCCTAATGATGTTGGTAAAGGTTTCTAGTGAAAGATGGGTGGAATCATACATCAGTTATCTGTTATGTGTGAATTATTGGTCATTGTGCCTGTGTGTTTTCCCAGTTTTCATCAATGATGTTTCAGCCATTATTTTCCTGTTACTCATTCTCTGTGTGATTGCAACAAATAAGATGTTTCTGTGAACATTGTTTGAAAACTTTGTGTTCTTTTTAATATATTTAATTTCTTATACTGAGTAGCAAGTATTGCGGCTCAGGTAATCAACCACCAGGGTTATGATGGAGCAGCTGCTGACGTGTGGTCATGTGGAGTTATTCTGTATGTTCTACTGGCCGGATATCTTCCATTTGATGAAGTAGACCTCCCAACCTTGTACAAAAAGGTCAGCTGTATCAATTTATTTTTGGACTGATGCACAAAAAGGTCATACATCTTATTGTAAACTGACAATATTTCTATTGTCAAACATCAAGGCAGATGCACAAATGTTTCCTTTCGTTATTAAGTTGTGCTTGGCCAAATTTGGTTTTCGAATTTTGTTCTTTGACTATTTTGAAGGGGATGGCCTCCTCTTGGTTTGTCGTCGCATCACATTATGAACTGGGTCAGTTGAGTTTCAAGATGCACTTTTACCTGCATTCATGGTGTGTTCATGTATGCATGTGTCGATCTATTGAAACCTTTCTATCGTCTTGCCTCCCTCAGAAAATATTTCTTGTCGAACTACCCATGCATTATGCAAATGTTCAACATCTTCGCAATTATTTCAAGACAGCTGTAACTGTTTTAATTTTTGATCTGCAGATAAATGCTGGAGAGTATTCTTGCCCATTTTGGTTTTCTCCAGGGGCAAAGGCATTGATAGACAAGATACTTGATCCCAACCCTAAATCTGTGAGTTTTTTTCTTCACTATCCTGGAACTGTCAGTTTCTTTTTTCACCATGTCAAACTTGACTTCTAATGAGAACAAATACATTTATACCGCATTCATTTTAGTTGTCAAAATCACAAAGTGGTAGGAGCTCAGATTAGCCTTTGGTTTGTATTAAGTTAGACCAACTTATTATCCGGATCTATTATCTGTTATATTGGTTGGATTTTAATTTCTAACTTTTCCTTTTGAAGATTTCAAGAACTCATTATATGTTATTGAAGTCTTTTTAATCGAATTCTGGCAAATTTAAGCATATGAAGCTCCACAATTTGTTAGTCATATTTCATCATGGTCATGTTCTTTAAGATTTTGGACCTTTTTATTTCTACAACCTTGTCTATATACATGGGTTTAAATTCATACTTGCTGTCAACCACCTAAGGAAAGGAGAGAGCTTTATATTCATTTCAACTCACCAAAGCTTAATTCCAAGTCAAGGATAAGTGAGAAATTACTGTAGGGTGCAAATTGAAAATATTAATGATATTTGTTTTCATTGTCATTGATGGATCTCATGTATTCAGCGTATAAGTATCGACGGAATCAAAAGGTATCCATGGTTTCGGAAAAACTATGTGCCTGTCAAACAAAGTAAAGAAGAGGAGGTGAATTTAGATGATGTTCGTGCAGTTTTTGAAGATATCGAGGTTGGTTGTCATGACTTGCCCACTCAAAATAATAGATGTTTACATTATTCTGCTGCAGTCAATATCTTTCCTTGAGTTCCTCTCTTCCTGTCTTGGATTATCTTGGGCGTAGCCTGATAAATTTGGGGACCTTTTCCATTGTTTTTTTTTGTGTATCTCTCTTCATGATTGGTTGTTTATGGCTTGGTGCAGGACCAATACGTAGCAGAGCAGTTAGAAAAGAGTGAAGGAGGCCCACTTATGATGAATGCCTTTGAGATGATTACCCTGTCCCAGGGTTTGAACCTGTCAGCCTTATTTGACAGGCAACAGGTGCGATAATATAGTTAATTATTTGCCACCAAATGTGAAGTCTTTTGCATGTCGTTGCATGATTGAAATATGTGTACATTTTATGTTATGTCTCATGTAAGTATGAATGATAAATGCATCAATTTAGTCATGAACAGTTTTTCTGTTTGAGCAGAAATGGAAATCTGTGGATGGTAGTGGGGAATTTGAAATTTTAAATTTACGTGGGTAAGGAAAATATAACAATAATAAAAAAATGATTGTTGAGTCATGATTGCGAGTTATATGATCAATACTCGGTCCTCATTTTATCATCTACTTTTTTCGTTGTAGGATTACGTTAAACGGCAAACCCGTTTTGTTTCCCGAGAACCAGCAAAAGTTATAATTTCAGCAATTGAAGCAGTTGCAGAATCAATGGGTCTAAAGGTTCATACACGTAACTACAAGGTATGACCTGGTATTTAACATCATACACCTTTCTCTAGGTGCACAATGCAGTTCACTTTATACGATATTAAACTGTTTGCCTGTTTTCTGTTAGATCAAATACTTAACCTAGTTGTAAGCAAACATGATGTTAGATCCTGTTAATAGGGCTTTCTGCTCTAGTTTCCCTCCCTATTCTTATAAAAGTTGGAAGCCAAAAAGGATCTAGAATATTCCATGTTATTTTTACCAGTCTTGGTCAAAATTTTCTCACTTCATTAATACAAATGAATTAGTTCATAAGCTCTATGCATCATAATCATCTTCTCCAATCTCAGATCTCAAACCCGTTCCTTATGTCTGATGTGTAGCTGGCTTAATGTCTGTTTTCACATCAGTTTCTGTATCAATACATTTACGTCTTTCTTCAGCATATAGAATATCAGTAATTGAAACCTTGTTCTAGTTCATTTTTTTCTCCCGTGTTAATCCATTGCATGCAAAAACTGAAAGAGGCTGGATAGGTACGAACCCTCCTTTCCCCTATAGCACCATATGCACAAGCGATACCATTAATTTCTTGTTTCACAAATGGGCTTATGGATTGAAAGATCGTATAGTGTAACTTTGATATTCTCTCTCGAATTTTCCTTAATTTGATTCTTTTATGTTCGCCCTTCTAGTTAACATATCTTTCTGGATATAAACTTGTGTATTTTTGATGGATTGCGACAATTGACTATTCTTGCAGACAAGACTAGAAGGAGTATCTGCCAACAGGGGTGGACATTTTGCAGTTGTTCTTGAGGTAACCCTGTTTATTCGGTTGTGCTCTGCCTCTCTTTCCCAAGCATTTCTCTGCAAGAGAGTTGGCGAATTATCACCATGAACTAGTTGTTTTTTGTGCAAAGGTTTTCGAAGTCGCACCATCCCTTTTCATGGTAGATGTCCGAAAGGCTTCTGGTGACACTCTTGAATATCACAAGGTGAAGTCATCATATGATACTCCTGAAACTTTGCCCATTTATCTTTGGTTCTTTATACACGCACTTACGATTTTGACATAAGAACTCACTCATCAAGCCATGAGGCCGAGTTCTGAACTGATATTTAAAGTCATATTATAAATGTTACAATGTGCAATGTGCACCGCCTATTTCACTGGGCGATCTTGCAACAGATTTACGTTGGGCAAAATAATGGAGACTACACCAAATAAAGCTAAAGCATAAGCAATAAGAGATTTTATGGTTCATAAAAGAGCTAATAAAATGTTGAGAAATTTATGCAACTTTTTCCTCTCTACTTTCTACACAAATAGCTCTGCTGTTGAAAACATGTACCTGACCTTTTCTGGTAACTGTCTATCCTCTTGCATTTTTCGTGCCTATTACATTTTTCTTGTCCCTTTCTACCTTCCAACTTGATAATTTTCTCGTCTTGGCTTATCGTAGAACCCCATTAAGTATTTTCTGAAAGCAAACGTTTTCGTTCGTGACCAATCAGTACCAATGATGTCAAATTTCATTCCAATTTAAACAAAAGTCTCCATTAGGCAATATCCAGCAAGACAATCGTACATACTGGAAAATGTCTGCTATTGTAGGTTGTCTGTCAGGTACAGCTTAGATTTTGTCCATTTGTTGGTTGTGGAAAAACCCAAAATCTACCAAAGATGCTGCTAGATCATATGATATGATTTATACATGTGCCTTGATCGACTCTTGCATGATACTTGTGTTTTGTCTGTAAAAGTTCTGTTTTTGGTTGATCACTCAATAGCATCAGATGAAATTACTTTTATATTTTCTTTTAACACGAGACGATCTTGCCTTGCTTGTTTCTACATTCCAGTTCTACAAAAACTTTTGTGCTAAACTAGAGAACATCATCTGGAGACCAAAGGATGGTGTGAGTGACTGCAATTTGCTCAGAACAACGACTCTTTGATCCACATCTGTGAAAACCTGAAGCCCTGGAGAAAACTTTCTCCACCCTGGATTCGGAAGATGTGAAGGTACTGTCAATTTGTATAGTATTTATCTCCATCATGTTTAAAAGTTTATTATGTAAATTGCGAAAATGACACACTACTATCGATCTCTACAACCTTTTTGGCGAGACACATTACAAGCTTTATCGAGAAGCCATGTTTGATAATTAAATAATTCAGAAGTAGCAGGAAAGAGATGAGCTATTGTATCGATTCCTTCCTGAAGGTATTTCTTGTTCTCATTTCTGTCTTTTCTTTGTTTTTTTTTCCCTAAAAAATCGTGTTGGTTAAAGCATCATAATCTCCATTAACCGTTGTATAAGACTTTTAGGATTGAATATGGGTAGAGACAAAATTAGCGTTAAATTTGAACTGCATCAAACCTAACCAATTTTGATTCAATTCCATTATAAACTACCATGCTTAAGTCTAACAAGGTGAAATACTTATATGTATATATTTAGAGATTTCCCGTTATTAACATTCATACACCTTTAATGTAATAGAGAAAAAGTCGAATCAATAGTTTCTATTTTTTAAAAAATTTGACTAAATAATAATAATCCTAATTTAAAAATTGATTAGTTGAAATTTTGTTCAAATACCCAATGTAAATAATTGTTTATCTCAAAATGTAAAGAAAAAATGTATTTAAAATTGATTTTGATCCATGCATATAAAAAATGAAATAGGATCGAAAAATTAATAATTTCTAATGATTTTAATTTTGAAAATTAACACCTTAGCAGTTGTTAATTACGGACGCAAATTTGGATCTTCAAAAATTGATTGCCTAGTTGAAGAGCAAAATCACAATGCAAAACTTGCTCACTATTTGGCGACCTACAACCCTTTCCTACTCTAGAGAATATTTGAGAAAACTTTTATTATATTGTAATATTTATTCATTAATGTATTTTTTATGTATATATATAATTGATATCTTCAAAAGAGAGAATTATTTGTAAAAGATATAACTACTAATGATTATTTCCGATATTATGAGTCGAGTCAACATACTCATTAAGGGTGGACTCAAATCTAATATCTAATATTTCTCACCCATACATAATGGGTTCGAAAATTCCATTATGCTAATAGATTATGTGACCGACATACCATTAGAGCTTGATGCTATATAATTATTGTTAAGTATATATAGCAACTTAGATAAGTATAACATGTATGTAATACCCTAGATCTATTTAGTCACATTAAGATTCAACATAATTATTTGATCGGTTGAATATGAATAATGTGACACTAAAAACGATCTTCCTTCTTAGCTAAGATATTTTATTTCATTGAACTACATTTATGGATATACCTTATTAGATCGAATCATCTATAATCATTAATAACATTTCAAGATAGTAAACATTCAATTAAAATATTGAGAAATAGATCAAGGTCAAAGGGTACAAATTTAAGAATTTTATAATTTTAAAGGGCTCATGCAACTAAGGAGTAAAAGATAAACTCTTCAAGGTCAAAGGGTACAAATTTAAGAATTTTATAATTTCAAAGGGCCCATGCAACTAAGGAGTAAAGATAAACTCTTTAGTTACCCTCTTGATCAAATGCTAGTAATGTGATATGAAACACATGTTATGGTATAGTTCTCCTTTCCCATAGAGCATATATCTAGTTTATAAATTTATACAATATAGGTAATAGTTTAAATACTCTCTATATTTAATATGAGTACAATTCTATTTTCTTTTATCGCCACACCTAACATATTAAGATAGATAAAATGAATTATGGGAGTATTCACCTTTGGTCACATATAGACTAGTTTAGTGATCTCATCTTGATTCTTTACTAAGGTGATTTCATTTTACACCTCAAATCTCTCATAACAATTTAAAACTATCTCATCTTTACGTACCAATAAACCTTACAGGTGATTGCTTATATGAAAAGGTCAATCTTCTATCTCATATACTTTTCATTTAATGCATGTAACATTTATATGTGTGTGAGTTTAATAATATATGTATTAAATGTAATTAGCATTAATAAAATAATTAATTTATAGAAATGACTATTATTTAAGAAATTGAATATACATATTATAATGTGAATTATTATATTATAATTGTTTAATGCATAAAAATTGCATAATACATTTTTTAAATTTAAGTACAACTACAGACAATGATTTGTTATTTGTTTCAAAAAATGAAATCATGAATGACTTGTAATACTTAAGATATCTTAATATCATTTCAACATTTTCAAATGTATTTGACCTGACTTAAATTTTGATAAAGTAATGAACGTTTATTTAAGGCATATTATAAATTAATTTTACCACTCTAATATTTCTCCTACTTGAATTAGATAGATTTGTTCATCTTTAATATTACTCCAACTTGGATATCTCATATATGTGATGTAACATAATAAACTTTAATATAAGAATATCTTATAATACCATGAAATATCAAACCAATCCAAATAAAATAAGAGTTATTATTGTTATACAAATTGATTGAATTTACAAACATTTCTTGATTCGTTAATTTTAGATAATGCTCTTATGATAAACTCTTCATGATACTAGCAAGAGATTTATCAAAAGTAATTTCTTCCAATACATGGTTGATTTTAATTTTCACCTTATAAAAACATATATGTACTATATTACTGCTTATTTACATGCAAATATTTTATGACAAATTAAATTAAATTAATGAGAATTATCATATAATATGAAATCAAAGTTCACTATATTCCCAGATCATCATTCATATTCTATGTCAATTATCATAAATTTGCTTTTTTCACAAAATTTTATTTTCTAATATAATTCAAAATTGAATACCTTACAACTCTCACTCAACATGAGTAGCAAAAAAATTATTATAATTAATATCATCAAAATAAATCACAATTGAACATTTTTATCATAAGAAATTGTTAAAACTCAAGAATAAATTTTTTGACATTCTCATCACATAAAAAATCACAATTCAATAATATATAGGTAAATTTGTTTATAAACAAATAACTACATAACACTCATATTTGAATATTATATAGTATTGTGTACAAATCATATAAATAAGGTATTATTATATAGTATTATCCCAAATATTTTTAAAAATAGGTTTGACCCATCCTCATATTTGTATAATTATTTTACACTAATTCTTGTAATTATGTAACTAATCCTTAATTTTATGAGTGAAGTGGTAGTAATTAATAAATTTTCCTTAAAATTGATATCATTTCAAGTTCTCCTTAGTAAAAATAAAATAATAAATTAAAAACCTAATTACTAACGGCTTAATTTGCCCTCATAAACTTATTATCAATGGTCAATTAGCTCATAAATTAGGTTTATTATCATCCCCTAAACTTCATTAAATTAGTCAATTTACCCATTTCTTATAATCATTTAAAGAGTGATTTAGCCCCTAAACTTGTATATCATGGTTAAATAATCCATGAATTAACTTTTTTCTTTTTAAAAAAAAAATTCTAAATATATGATAAGAATAGATAAACAAAGTTTTCTAAATACATAAGAAATGTGTTATAATATAATTAAATAAAAATTAAAGTATAAAAAATAAAAAGAAAAGTAAAGGAAAAAGAGATTGTAGACATCAATTGAGCTACCTAGGAGCTTGAATAAATTGAATCATAGAACCAAATCTAGTCCAATTTAAATTAGAAAAGAAAACTACACAAAATATTTTTGAAAGAAAAGGTCAAAAGAATTGTATTTATATAAATAAAATAAGGTATCACTAATATAGTTTATCTCAAATTCTTGGTTTTTTTTTATGAGCATGTTAGATTTTTTAAACATGTATTTACATAAATTATAGAAAAGTTTGGATAATTTTTCTTTATCATACTCAAATTTATAATTTTTTTTTATCAAATTTCCTCAACTTCAATTTATATTATAAAGATTCTTAAACTTTAATATTGTTCAAATAAAAATCTCTTAGTTAATACAAACATAAAAAAATACAACATTAACTTAACATATTGATATGAAAATAACTTGGCAAGATAAACATATTAAAAATACATTTCATAAATTTCATAACCAAAATGACATAATTATTTCTTGTAATATCAATAATTAATTCATTTTATTATAATATGTATCATTGATGGAAATTCATTTTATTGGTCTTCTTTTATGACTTTAAATTACTTTTATTTCATGCCTTTATTTGTATATTATAATGGGTAATAATATAATATTTTGTTTTCATATCTCTATTTTTAAATATGTATATGAGCGAGGTATCAATTCGTTCAAAATGATTTACTATTTGGCATTGCAAACCTGTTTGAAGTGAAAAGTAATCTTCCCTAGGGACTCTTTCGAGGAATGCATGGATATATGAAAGGTTGTAATAGAGTCTATCATCTAGCAAAACTAGAAAAATACGACCAGATTGACTCTAAGTAGAGTGCTTAACCTAACTCTTCAAAGTTAGGTTCAAGTGGTCAAATCTACTGTATCTAAGTTCATATAATTAGTTTTCCCATTTAAATAATTATCATGTTTCCTAGACAAACATATGTACATTATACATTTACATATACAAACTTGCAAATATGAGAAAGGGATAAATGAGAGATAAGGGATACATAACAAAATCGTGACATACATTTGCTGAAAAAGGGGTAATAATAAAAACATTAATAATAAAAATAGAAGTTAGTCATTTTATCTTTACATCATCACCCATACATCATAAAATAAATAAACATATATCTAATTCATATTTATTAACAAAGTATAAAAGAATGGCATTCATATATACGTACATCCCAAGATCATAAGATCAGATAAATAATACAAATAATTATATCTCATAGCAAGCAAATATCAAACAAACATTGTTTTGATTTTATCACAAAAGAATAGTATTAGCAACTATTTTCTCTAATACATAGCTTGTCACATCTATACACTTAGCATATTTTTAATGTATTGCTTATATGTGTGATGAATTAAATAAAGTATGAATTAAAGTGTGTAAATATAAATTAAAGTAAAGTTAGAAGCAATGGTATGTAAAATTCTGAGCTAAGATATAAAGGACATTTCATGGAAAGTTAAGGTTATAATTGAAAATTATATTATGTATGATTTATGCCCATAACCCTATGATGAATGGTAAGTGTAATATTATGTAATCATGATGCAAAAATGATGTAAAAAAAATAAATAAAGGGAGTGGAAACAAATTGGTTGAGTAAGTAGGATAAGCTTGCAAGGTGTCATTTTATGATTGGTTCTTATTTTTCATAAGTCAAAATTGGATTTATATTGCCTTAAGGTAGAAGTAGGTTAATTTTTCTTATTTCTTCACCATAACACATATGGCTGTTACCTTCTCTTCTTCTCTTTGTGTTCTAGGTCAAAGAAAAGTACCATTCCAAGGTAAAATCATGTAAAGAATTCAATTTTGATGTTGCTTTGGTGTTCTATGCATTTTACCTATGTGTTTTTCTTCCTCTTTTATGATTTTTACCTCTTTAATGAAGTGAGAAGTTGTTGTAGGATTTGTGTTGTTTGTGTGTAAATGGAAGAATTGGATTGTTTGGTGAAAGATAGGAAAGATAAGTTGCTGAATTTGATGTTCTAATGTAACCGAATGAGTTTCTATTTTGGTGTGTGAATTCTGTGTAAATCCTTAACTTGTAACCTTTGAATTAGCAACTTTACTTACTATTTAAAGTGTGTGAATGATGATTAATGGTATTTCTAAGGTTGGGTATGCTTGAATGATGATGGAAAGATAATTTCATATGTAGATAACTTGGTTGCAAAGTTGCTGCCAATTTGAGAACAATTCAGCCTTTCAATGTTTAAGGGGGCAGAAGTGTGTAATCAATGAATTCTTATAAAAACATGATTTAATAATGTAATTAGATGTTGAAAATGAGGTTTGGTTGCATGTAAAGGTGAGTTATGGCAGCAAAGCATGTACTTTGTGTATATTATGTGTATTTGACTTTTAAGTGTGAATATGTGCCTTGTATGTAAGCTAAATAGACCTGAGATTGTGTGTAATATGTATATGTATGCTTGCATTTAGTATGGAATGATTATAGTATGATTTAAAGTTGATAAGAAGAGCTTATAATGAGTTATAAATGCTTGAAGTTCAATGAAAGACAAATTACCTAGTATTGTACCAAAATATGTATTTAATAGGGTTGTGGTTGGATATTTGTAAAATTGATTCTAAGGGATATTATTATGATATTAAGATATTGTTTCATCATAAAATTGGAATTTTTAGAGTGTCACATAAATAGGTAAAAATTGTGCAAATTAGTGGTAAGCTGAAATTATGCTTTTAAGTGTGTAATGTGTATAACTTTGGATATATTGAGAGTTGTGTATATCTTATTATAAAATTGTACCTTTTGGTTATATTTTTATTATAGTACATGAGATTTATGTATGAGTTGTAATTTTAGGTGTTGTTTATGATGGGAATAAAAATTGCACAATTTGTTATACAATTGTCATGCATGTTAAGGGCAGAATTAAGGGGCTTACAGCAATTGCATTTTGACTACCTTAATGTGTGAGTTTTTAGGAGTGTAATCTATGGTTAAAATGATCTTTGAGTCTAGTTTTTAATGGTATAAGATTTGTTTTATTCTGAGGTTATTTGATTAGCTTAAAAAGTTATACAAAGAAAACTATTCCTATAGGTAGCATATTTATATGCCTAATATGATGACCTGTTTTAAATATTTGTGTTGCCTACTTTAACGAATGAGTTTTTAAATGTATAATATACATTTAGAAAGCTATTTAAGTGTAGGTTTTTAATGGTATAATGTTTATCTTGTTTTATGGTGATTTACTAGAACAAAACATACATGCAAGGAAGACTGTTCCTTATGACCAGAATGTTTTATATTTGATATGATAACTTGTTTTAAATGCTTGCATTGTATATCTTAGTGATTGGGTTTTTAAATTTACTTTATTTTAGTATAAAGTATAATCTTAATTGAATTGATTATCAAAAATATGTTTAGTGATTGATTTAAGCATGCATAGCTTTGGAATTCATAAGGCTGAAAATTAGAGAGAGAGTGCAAAACATCATTGCATTCTTAAAGGCATATTCATCAATTTATATGAATTCATAGTCAAGTTTATGGTAAAAAAAATGATATGAAGGGATACCTTATTACATAAAGCATGTATTATAGAAATATGATGATTAAATGACAGAGATCATAGGTAAGGAATGTCAATGATTATTGAATGTATTTATTTCATGCTGGAATGATTGGTATATTGTTGTCACTTATTGATTGCATTGCTTGAGATCATTTTACTAGCTCCATTGAGATTATTCTCAGTGTTTGTTGTTTGATGAACGTAGGCACGAGTGTTGCAGGTGAGCATGAGGGTTAGTGTCAACAGCAGCTGGTTCAAGTTTTAGTTGGATTTTGGTAGAGAACCTGGACTTCATGATGGACTCATATAACTGCAAGATTTGTGCAACTTCTTTTCTTTGTCATTTTGACAGTAAAACAATCATGATATAAAACTTATGTAATTATCACAATACCATTGAGGACTTGAAATTTGCATGATGACTTAATATGATTTTATTTGATGAGGTATGAATTTTGAAGTTTGTTTGTGAATGACATATGTTGGTATATGATATATAAATTATGATGTTTATGTGGCAAGATTATTATTTATTGATTTTCATTCATTTAAAAATTATTCAAAACATTATAGATTAATTAACAAAGTTAAATGTCCATTGTGTAATTATTAATTTCCTATCTTAGGATATTAACTCGGGTGTGACATAGTTGCACCAATAACTCTTTCATGATAAAAGAGTTAGCTTAACTATTTAGATAAAAAAAAGTTGCTAGTGCAACTTATGAACATAAATAGATACAAGGGACATCAAATATGAAAGACATGAAAACATTAAGAAAAAGGGAAAAGAGATATCATTTTTCCTCAAAAATAAATGTAGACTAAATGAAATGATTTATTGATTTTAACCTCATTGTCTCATACTCAATGGAAATAATGATTAAACTTTGAATTTTTCCATTAAACCAAACCACAAAAATGAAAAAGTAATAGCTCATTATGAATATATAGTAACATTAATCAATTATCATGGTAGGAGGCATATTATATAATTACATAACACCATAATAGAAAAAAATAAATAAAGAAATAAATATTTTGAATTCAAAGGAGTTTTTGACATTACTATTTTTATCAAAAGAGTTGCATTGGTAATTGCTTATAATATAAAGTTACATCAATAATTTCATTAGTTTTTGCATAAGTTCTTGAGCTCATATCAATTTATTGCTCTTTTTACATAAATTTCTAGAATAAAATTAAAACAATAAGAAATATGTCTTTAGAATTACTTTGATTAAACTTTAAACTTGACAAATTCTTCTAATTCTTTAAATCTTCAAATTTCTTCCAAAAGAAAACATATTTGTATTTTTTAAAATATTTAGAAAATATTGTTAAAAATTTAATTTTAGAAAATATTACAAATTATAATATTTTGAAATTTAATTTAAACTAATTTTTTTATTTTTCAGAAAACAATTTATGGAAACAAATTTTAAATTTTTAAAAAATCAATTGTTTAAGAAAATAATTTTAGAGTTTCAATAAAACTTTTTATAAATATCAAAATAACTAAGGAAACATAAAAATATTATATTTTCCAACAATTTCTCTCATTTCTTTTCTTTTCAAAAATAAAAAATTGTCTTATATAAAGGAGTTGGAGGACCTTAGCTTTCCAATGTAAAAACAATAAAATTTTGGGCTTCTAACAAAAACTTATGTTAGCAAAAGTTGCTCAAGTAATTTTATTATTAGTGCAACTCTTTGTGTAAGAAAAGTCGTTAATGCAAATATTTGAATGATTGATTCACAACCACAACACTACAAATCCACTTAGAAAGAATTATAGTCTCCAAAGAGTATTCTTAGGATTGAAGGATTACTAAGTGAGTGTGAAGTTGTCATATGGTAAAAGTTGAAAACCATATCATATTGGCCCTTAGCAAAGTATTAAACATGATTATTTCAATATTTGTCCAAAGAAAAGTTGTGTCAACAACTCAAAACAGAGTTAGTGGTATAACATTCTAAAATTTCAAAACACATGGATTCAATATTTCATCAATTAAACATACATAAAATCAAATAATCATTTATTAAACATAATAAAAATTCATGAGCATTCTTAAATGACATGCAAATAAAATTAAATGACTTAATTAATATTTAATTTTAGCATCAACACTCTAGATTTGTAAGAAGTGATTATCAATTTGTAGATCACTTAGAAATCAAATCAAATGGCAACTTAAAAGAATAAAATCATATGTCCAATGTGAAATAGATCCTAGCAATCATATATAACCATCATATATCAATATTATAGATGAAAATAACAAGAAAAATTAATGAAAGAATAAATTTGATTAGAAAAAAAATTCTAGAAAAAATAGTTTCTTATAAGGCTCAATTGAAGTGTTATAGCATTTATGCATAATTATTCATCATCTGGTGCAAATTTTCTGGAAAAATATGGAAATTAATAAAAATAATGAAAAAATAACTTCAAAAATTACCTTGGATCTTCATTAAAAGTATAACCAACTTAGATCTTGATCAAGTCTTGATATTTATAACTTGAAATTAACTTTTGATTCAAAATAGTTTCATGTTTTCCTCTTAATTTTTGAATGAGAAAATGGATTCTTCTTGATTTGAACATATGAAAATATGAGGGGAAAACTGTTGGTTTGTGGTATGATTAAGCAGCGGAAGAAATTTGAAATTTTCATTTAAAACAAAAAACCAATAACCGACCTTTGCATCAAAACACAAGAAAACTTGATTAAAGATTAGATATGGCATAAGATAGTAACTCTTACATATCAATGCAGTTCTTTGTCGTTCTTGATCTCTATGCCATTTATGGTTGTAGTAAACCAAAAACCACCAAAGTAGGTAGCCTCCAACAGTATCCACATGCAAATGAAGGAATCCAAGCAAGCAATGATTGCTTCTATCTCCTTTCATGTGAACTAGCAAAGAAAAGAAGAAAACTTATGGTATTTTCTTCTTCCTCACAATTGCTCTTGTGAAGGCCAAATTCTCTCTTCTCTAGAAGGAGGTTGGTTCGGCCAAAGGAATAAAAGTGAGTGGCTTGACCTAATTTTGAGTCATAACTACATATTTATACTCCAAAATTAGGTTAAGCTGAAACCCTTTCAGCTTAAGTCAAGTCTGGGCCCATCTGTGACTAATATGGCCTGTGACTGTCACTTACCTTGTCATAGCCCAACTTGATCTTTATGGAGTTCTAAACATTGCAAGTTAAGTCCATTAGGTCTTAGGTTAATTTCCATAAGTATTTTTTTGACTTTTCTCAAAAGTACAAAAATGCCCTTTTAGCTTGTTTCCTCATTTGTAAGTGCGTGACCCTTTGGGTTCCTAATATGTTGGCAATATGTTAAATCTCACATTTAAAATGTAAATCATGAGCGGTATCGAGTTATACATCATGATTACCCAAATATTAGGAGGTCAACCATTGGTTTGACTTCAACCCTTCCATATTAGACACCACTGCAATAAACTCCTTTCACCATCACTATCTCTTTTAGGTTTGAGTATGGATTAATGTCAACTAAATGTATGACTAATCATGCTAAGTCATACCCTCAAATAGATTTCTCATGTCATATAATCTTTATTCCCAAAATGCCCCTCTGAATCATATTCACCCTGGGCATGCTACTCTGGCCAGAGATTCCTGAATAAAGACTACTTCATGAATCTTTGAGATAACCCCTACTATTAACCTGGGGTGGTGAATTCTCTATTTATATTCAAATACCTTCAATTATGTTATACCATACCCAATCTCCAAACTATGAACGCCTCCTAAGGAGGAATAAAGCATAGGAGTCAAAGTACAGTAATCCATAGTTAAGATAACCTTGATATCTCAAGTCTAAGGATACTTTCACTACTGATATGTGTGAGATATAATTTCACAGACATAGATCAATTATCCATATGAAATCTCACTAGCAAGGTCTCTAATGAACTAGTACTATACTACTCATCCACATATTCACTTTAGATATCTCATGTCATGATGAATGAGAATCACCCCTAAATAGGAAGTGTAACATATGCTGATCTTCCCATACTAATAATGTTCATTCTTATTAATACCATGATCAGGGATATTTAGATATTGAACATTTGCATACAATAAGAATCTCATTCCATAAACTCTTTATGGATTC
>CANYBF010753171.1:0-22965 GCA_948192965.1 Dalechampia spathulata
TGATATGTCATTCATACTCACATGACATGCATATGTCATGTTACTTTTATCGCTATATCACATGACATGCATATGCCATGCCATCTAAATGCCATATAGCTTTATATGTCATTTACGTGCAACCTTGCAACGCCTATTCACATGACGCGCTATGTGCTTACGATTACGCTCGTATGCTTGCCTGCTTGGGACAATTAATTCCAACTAAAATGGTAAAATCAATTTTGGAAACTCATAGAATAGATCTCCACCACCCGAACCCAATCTCTGAAGGGTTTAACTAGCACTCATGCTATGGGTTGGTTGGACCAATCTGGAACCATCTGGTGGTGACTCCCTTGCGACTCTTTCGAGTCCGTATCATTCTCTAAGGGAACCCCTTTCTAAGTGTGGTCCCCGGTCCGTGACTTTCGCAAGCCTCGCTCTGGGCCCCGGTAGAAACCAGCGCTCACAAGGTCCTTCACTTAAACTTGTTTCAATAGATCCTAATAATGAATCTTGAAAATTTACAAATCTTGCATCACGTATTACTGCTAAAATACTTGTATTTAATCCTTCTCTTGTTCATGGTTTTATACCTACTTGAATTAATCTAGTATGAATATATTTATACTTTTTATATTCTATGGTGTTCTAATGTTTTAGGTGATAATATTTCTATTCTTTCAAAAGGTTTACTTAATTGAACATCTCTTTCTTCTACTTTAATCACATAGTCTGTTTTAAGTAAATTTATTTTTGGAATTTTATAAATTTCTTTTTTATCTACTTTAGGTATTCCCCACTCATCTATTGCTTTATTAAAATCTTCTAATACTACTTCATTTTTATTAATTACCCTTTTTATTTCTGATGATTCAGAATTTTATGACCTTGCCTTGCTCATAGATTTACACAAAAAAGGTTCCATTTTTAATAATTAATGTCAATATTATTAATCTTTAAATTGGTCGCGGCCACTGCTCTCACTGCCCTAAAATGCCTAACATGGCTCACAATGGGACTTACTTAGCATACCTAAAACCTTTTCAGATTAAAATATTTTCATATATATATATATATATATATATATGTTGACCCTATCTTAATAAAGAGATAATAGCCAAGTGTTTCTTCTTCTTCCTATTCTTTTCTTATTCTTGACCTAGCTCAAAGGAAAGAACCAAAGCAATTCAAGGTAAGAGGAAGCATGGATCTAAGTTTATTATTATCTTTTTCTTCTTTTTATGCTTGTAACTTCTTTAATGTTGTGTTTCTTGTGGTTTTTATGGAACAAAGATATGATTGTGGTAGGATGATTTAAATTCTTGAATATGAGATGTTAAGTTTGAAGTTGATAATGAAAGGTTTTAAAGAAACTGAATTGATTTAGTCGTTATTTTGGAAGGTGCAAGCTTGTAATGTGTTGCACATGATGAATTATTTTTGGATGGATGACTGAACTTTAAATGGTGTTAATTGATGTTTGGAGTAAGTTTTTAAAAGTGATTCTTAGATGATTAAGACATGGAAATGGATTAAGAAGCTTAGGGAATCGATTAGAGGTGTTTGAGGGTGATTTTCTACTTCAACTTAGGTTTTTGATCATGATCGTTACTTGAAATCATGATTGTGACAGTAATTTTTGCGAAATTCTTACTTAAAGTCACGATCGTGATATTGAAAGTCATGATCGTGACAGCAACTATTTTCAGCTTCGATGACTGATTTTGTAAATAATATTTGGAAGCCTTATTGGATGAGTTTTAGGGCATGTAATATATCGTTGGAAATATCTTTAAGTCTAGTTTCCAATGGTTTAAAAATTATTTAATTTAAAGATCATTTATTTAGGAAAAATTCTTGTACAATAAGTAAAGGTTCTAGAATGTAAAATGCTTTGTGTTCAAAAGTGGTTAAAAAGGGATAGAATTTGACCTATAACTTGGTATACATTGAAATCTTTTTATGTTGCTAATTTTATCCTTAAATTATATATTTATTATATAAGTATATATATATTTAAGTAAGGTATTAGTGGAACAATCTTAATGATCCTTTACGATTGCTTAATTATGTTAAGTTATAGACTTACCTGTAAGGTGACTGGAAAGAAGGCAATGTGTTATGAATGTTTGTATGAATGGTTTCTTTTATTAAGTATGGATATTTTATAATGTTATAGGTGGTTTGAAAGAAGATTTACAAGTACCATCAAAGGGTTTGGATAAGGGGAAGTCCATTGCAAGTTTGTGATTTCCTTTTCATGACCTTATCTAAGGTCCTAAATAGATGGTCATATATTTAAATGTTTATGCTATTCCCGTTATGAACCCATATAGGGTCCTTAAATGATATGAGTCAATTAACTACTTGGGATAGGAAAGTAAAGAGTTTATATTATGAAAGGTATAGTGTGATCGTCAATGCATCATTTATGTATCATGTCATGACACATCCATACATTCAAGCATGCAAAGATTATTATGATATGACAGAGAAGTTATAAGGTGGAAAATAGAAGGGAAAAGAGATGTTACAGAAAAAGAAATGTACTAGGTTATATAGTTAATGGATTCCTCAAGGAATTATATAGATACAATGATGCTCCTACGAGAGATAAGGTTCATAGAACCCTACAGTTATATTGAGAAATGCCTCCTATGGGAGTTGAGTACCGGTACCTAGAGGGACCCAGTATGAAAGGGAATTGCATGCAATATTCAAAATGTGATAAAAGAAAATATAAAGAGTTAGAGGGAGAGTACACAACATGGATGCATTCTCAAAAGCATACATATTCATCCACATATGATGATTACTTATATAACAATTGATGGAGAAAAGGTTATAAAGGATGGCAAATGGTGATGTATGAATACGATTGAATGTTTTATGTATGTTGTTAACAGCTAAAGAGAGATGCAAAAAGAGTAAGTTATGAAATTGAAATGTTGTTAAGCATTAAGTTGCTATGAATGTTTTTATTATTATATTATGATATGGATTGATGTCATTTACTCATTTTATAACACCACTGAGTTTTACACTCAACGTTTGTCATTTGATGAACACAGGACTTAGTTCAGTCGGGGAACGATAAGAGTAGTTGATCTACAGTTGGTTAAGGTCAAGTCTTTCGTAAAGCTTTATCCTAGATGCAGGCTAGACTTGTATAACATACTCCATTATGTATAACATACTTATGCAACTTATTTAAGTTAACCTTAGTGGCAGTAACACTATGTAACATACTTTTATTATGTGTATTATCAATATTATGATATTATGTTTAAAGGTTATACATAACACATGTATTGAATGAGGGTTTGAGGATGTATTGGGAATGCAAACTGGGTATTGATATCATTCAAGCTACAACTATTTTTATATGATAATAAATGTTTAATGTATGCAATTTAAATGTTTTAAGAACAAAATATAAAGACAAGAATGTATAGATAGATCCCTTATAGAGTAGTTAATGATTTCCTTATTTAGGAGGTTATTAACTATTCTATGGGAGCATGTTGCATCGGGTTCGGATGTGACAGCTTAAGTCCTTGTGTTGTTCCAGTTCTCTTACTCCCAAAGAAAGATAGAATATGGAGGATGTGTGTATATTATCAAGTTGTGAACAAGATCATAATCAAGTATCATCATCATATTCTATGATTAGATGACATACTTGATGAGCTACATGGAATTGTAATTTTCATAAAAAATTGATTTAGTCACTGGACACCATCAAATTTGAATCAAGGAATGGGATGAGTTGAAGATTGCCTTCAAGACCAAGCATGGATTATATGAATGGATTGTAATATCATTCAAACTTACTAATGTGCTTGGAACTTTTATAAGGTTGATGAATCATATGTTACATAACTTTATTGGAAAGTTTTCTGTTGTTTATTTTGATGACATTTTAATTTATAGTACATCTTTAGAAGAGTATATAACACATCTTAAGTTAGTTTTTATTGCATTACATGAAGTAAAATTATATGCTAAAATTTCAAAGTGCATGTTTTATTTAGAAGAAGTTACTTTTTAAGGTTATAAAGTTATCATTTATAGTATTAAGGTAGATAGGGAGAAAGTAAAAGCAATTAGGGATTAATCTGTTTTTACTATTATTAGTAATGTTAAAAGTTGTCATGACTTAGCAAGTTTCTATAGGTAATTTATTAAAGATTTTAGTACAATTACTCCACCTTTAACTAAAATCATGAAAAGGAAGTTGGATTTAAATAAGGAAAGGAATAGCAAATTGCTTTTGAATTGTTGAAAGAAAATTCAAGTAGTGCATTTATTCCAGTTTTGCTTAATTTTTACAAAACTTTTAAAATTAAATGTGATGCTTCCAGAAGAGGTATTGGTATTGTTTTACTATAAGACAAGAAGCTTGTAGCATACTTTAGTGAGAAGCTTCATGGTGCATAACTTAACAACTCTACCTATGCACAACTTAACTACTCTACTTTGCCTTAGAGACATGGCAACATTGTCTTTTGCCAAAGGAGTTTATCATACATTCTGATATTAATTCACTAAGATATCTCAAATACCAATACAAGTTGAACAAATAGCATGTGAGGTGGGTAGAGTTCACTAAATCATTCCCTTATATGATTCAATACAAGAAAGGTAAAAGAGAATATTGTTATCGATGCATTGTTGAGGACGTACAACTTACTCTCTACTTTGAGTTTTAAATTATTAGGATTTGAGCATACTAAGGAACTTTATGAGAATAATGTTGATTTTGGTAATGTATATAGTGCATGTATTGATTCTACATTTAATGACTTTTATAGGCATGAGGGCTATTTATTTAAATGGATTAAGTTATGTGTGCTTAGATGCTCTACTCATGAAGATTTAATGCAAGAATCATATTATGGGGGTTTATAGGACACCTTTAGAATTCAAAAGACCCTTAATATCTTGAATGAACACTTTTATTATCCTAACATGAAATGAGATGGTGAAAAGTTGTGTTCAAGGTGTATTGTATGTAGACAAGTTAAGTCAAAAGTTCAACCATATGATTTGTACACTTCATTACATGTGTCCTCTCATCCTTGGTAAAATATTAGTATGGATTTTATCTTAGGCTTCTTATAAACTAGGAAGGGTTAAAATGTAATTTATATTATAATAGATAGGTTTTCTAAAATAACACATTTTATTACATATCATAAAACTAATGATGCTACATATATTATTCATTTATTCTTTTCCAATGTTGTTCATTTGCATGATGTTCCTAAAACTATTATTAGTGATAAGGATGTTAAGTTTTTATCTCATTTTTTAACATGTTCTTTAGGCTAAGATTCATAAAAATAATGAGGTAACTCAGATTCTAGAAAAGGGAATGTAAGGAGAAATCCTTAGCTCAACAAAACTGAACTAATGAACAAAGAAAGCAACATAAGCTCTGATGATAAGAATAGTCATGAAGTAAGAAGTGGTGCCAATAGAGCTTAATAGGCATCAAGCCATCAGAAGGATGAAACTAAAGAACCATTAAGAGGAAACTTCTTAAATGATGACCTTCTTGAATAAGAAAAAGTAATTGGGGTATTTGGAGAACCATCAAGTAAATTTGATTATTGGGTCAAACATTTTAAACCTCATTATGCAAATAAACCCATAGAAGAAATTGAACCCTTAGGTTGAAAAGATGAATTTGGTAGAGAACTAAAGGAACCACTGAGTCCAATAGATATTGAAATAGAATATGGAGATGAAAATTTCAAAGGATTTCAAGAAATACCTGAGGAAGCAATTCTTGAATAGAACGTTCATAATCTTTCAAAAGATGAAGGAAGTACCTCTGGTCTCACTAAAGAAGCTTCTAAGAAACTTATGAATTTACATTAAAAATTAATGCAGAACATCAAGAGATGAATCTTAGAAGAGATGATGTTATAATAACATGGATTAGTAATAGGTAAGAACTTTTAAAGGAAGGTTCCTAGTTATATTCAAAGATTAATAAGAGGCTATCTAAGATTACTTATAACCTTCTAAAAGGTTCTATTAAGGAAACTATAAAATACATTAAGAAGCTTGAAAGAAAGCTTGGTATCTACATAAGGGACAAAGAAGATTTCTCAAATAGAGTTTTTGAGAGGTAAAAGTGTCACATCCACATTATTAGCATTTTTACACGTTTGCATTTTATGTATGAGAATGAATGGGGCATAGAAAGTATGATGGGAATATGATTAGTATATGCTTTGATATGCTAGATATGCTTATGAGTATGATATTCATGAATGGAATTTCATAAAGATATAGAATTCAAAGTGAAAAGAGGTAAAAGAATAGTTTAAAGTGATGAAAACATAGTATTCATGCCTTAAGAAGTGCATTTTAAATGCTTATGAAAAATGGTCCTAATGATATCTTCGAATAAAATTTATAAGTAAAATGAAATGATAGATATGTTAAACATGATATTCTATATGAAAGTAGAGGTTAGAATGTATATTAGGAAGTAAAAATGAAGTTAGAATTAAAAATAAGTTAAGTTGAAAGTAAGGGGTATTTTGGTCATTTTTCTTAAAGAGAGCGGTATTTTTGGAAACAAAAATATGTATGTATGATGTGAGATGTGTGTTATGTATGTATGAAATGTATGATATAATTTATTAAGGAAAAACATTTAATTAAATAGAAAAGTGATAATTAAAGGAAGGAACCCATAGGAATTTGATAAATATCAAGCTCTCATTGGACCATTCTTTAATTAAGTTAATTATTTAATTATATTAGGATTTTCATAAGGAAAATTAGTCATTTTTCCTCTTCTTCTCCAGGATTTTCATAAGGAAAATTAGTCATTTTTCCTCTTCTTCTCCAAACCATATGCTCTTCTCTTCTTCCTCTCCTCTTTTCCATTTCCAATTTTAACAAAAACAAAGCTAGGGTAATTTTTCATGGAAATTCTTTATTTAAGAGGTTCTCAAGCTTGCTCTCTTCATATGTGCGCTTATTGTTTCATATTCTTTGATATAATTGATGTATGGAGCATGTAGGGTTTCTGCTATCATGAAGAATTTAAGGAATTTGGATGCAGCGAATGGATTATGCAATGGAACTTGAATGGTATGTAAAATATTTGAAAAAAATCATATATATTGAAATAATAGCTGGGCAACATGCTAATAGACAAGTGTTATTACCAAGAATACCATTGAATCTATCAGAAAGTGAAGGATATCCATTCAAATTCAAAATGAAGCAATTTCCAATATAATTATGTTTTGTAATAACTATAAACAAGATATAGGGATAAACAATACCAAATGTATGAGTATACTTGTGAAAAGATGTTTTTTCGCATAGACAGCTATATGCTGCATTATTAAGAGGGATTGCAAGTTTAATAATAAAGATATTAGTCAAAAAAGATGATTTAAAAAGAAGGAACCAACATATATAAAAAATGTAGTCAACAAAGAGGTATTACTATCAAATAGATAAATAAAATATTTATTTTCATTTTTTTATAAATGAATGGATGAAATATTATATAAATATTATTTTAAATAAGTATATAATGCTTAAATGTCAAATATTAATTTAAAATTATAAAAAAAATTATAATAGTAAAAAATTTGAAAAAATAAAAAATAAAATTATTATAAAATAATGGATCAAAAAAATCATACTAACATACATCATACATTATAAAACTCTAATAAATATAAATGATATAAATAAAGCATATGATGATCGATGCTTTGCATGGAATCTTATGTAAAATCTTAAAAATTATTGAAATCCACCTCAAAAGAAAATCAATGACTCCAACAAATGCACTTTCTCTCAATCCCTTAACCACCAAATTACCACTAACCCTTTTTTCAAAAAAAAATAATAATTAGAGATTTTTATTTTAAATTTTATTATATCTTCGAAACTAATAACCCTATTTAAATATTCCAATTTATCTTTAAAAAATAATAACGTACAACACAGAACACTTTTTCAATTAGATTAATTTGAGTAAGCTCACGTGTCAACACTCATAGTTAAGCCATCAGATCACGTCAGTACTTAACATCTTTACATAATCAATCATTCATCATTATATTAATATTTAAATAAATATAATCATTATTAATAAGTATTCTTATTAGTTTCCACTATTAAATACTTGTTTAAATATGATTTATCCCAACAAAAAAAATAACAATAACTAAATAATTACAAAACATATGATGCGAATTTAATTATCTATATATATATATATAAATATTAATCAAATTTATTTAATAAATCGAATTAAATAAAAAATGTAATAAACATTATATTATATTATAGAAGAAGAGGCCCCTTTCGTCACGCACTAAAAGACATTACAACAATAATACTTTTCTTGTATACTCCTCCTTTCTCTTTTGGGCATACGTAGCCGAAAAGACCAAATTGCCCTTTTCTTTCTCCAATATCACGGTTTTGCCTTTTTTGAGATTTCTTTTCCTCTATGAACCTAACAAAATAATTTGGGTTTTTGACAAGGAATTCGAATCTGGAAATGAACATTGGCATGTGGGTTATGAATCAAAGTTTGGTTTGAGTTTTTTCAGTTTTCCTCCTTCACATTTCGTTTTTATATTTCTTTTGCAAAGCTGCTTCTTTAGATTATTTAGCTTTTTTAAAAAAATAATTGATGGTGGCATTTTTTGAGCTGGGTTTCATGTAGAATTCAATTTTGCTTGTGGGTTTTCTTTCTTTTTTCAGAAAGATTCATTCTTGAAATATTTAGGACATAACACTCATTATTTTTTAATTTAATTCTTTTTTTCATTTTCTGTTATGGCAATACAGAAAGTCACATAGTCTATCCAGTTTCTTTAGTAGCTAAAGAGGACATTCATTGTTTAGATTTTTTTAAAAGAGATGAATTTCGTGATTACTGGGATGGGTTTTTTGAGTCCATTCGTGGGGGATTATGAATTCTAGGAGGTTTTTCTTGATTCTTTTGCTGTGAGAAATTCAATTCTGGAATTAGAAGCTATTTGGTTAGATTTTTCTTTGGTGGGTGTTTTAGTTGGGGAAAATGTCTGGTGGTTCACCAGTCGGAGGTGGATATATGCGGCAGAGACATAGCCAAGGCTACGGCTCAGGCGGTGATGATCTTGAAGATGATGCTTGTTCGAGGCCACAGCCTTTTTCTCCGGCGAGCCCTCGAGTTCGATCTTGGGTTGAGATTGTGGAGAATGTGCTCTGGATTGCATCTGCAATTTTCATTGTCTACTTCGGTGATCGACACTCTAATTTGATTTACCTCTTGTGGCATGACGAAAGAATAAGAAGGTAAAAGAATTTTGTTTAATTTCTGTCGTTCATTCTGATAAATTTTTTTTTGTTAAAGAGTTTACTTTGTTTCCTTCTGTTTCCATTGAAATGTTTTCACGTTCTCGTCAATTGCATCTCATTGTTAAAATTTGCAGGCAAACTTATGTTGAGAAAATCTGGAGATATAGTGTAAATTAGTGCAGAGATAGACTTGCATGAAACAATTCAGCAATGATCAAAGACCTTTCTGAGGATGAAACTATCCTGTCTAACGTTTTTCAGTTTTATTAGATCAAAGAAACTGGAAAAGATATGTATAAATTAAATGCTGAATCATGCACAAATGCCTGTTGAAGCCATGTAGGTCTGTTTGTATGTGTTACTGAGTGAGATGTATCTCACAATTTAAAATACAAGGCTAGTGTACCGAATCTGTCAGTTTTACTATAATTTTAAAACCAATGATTTTAGACTGCTAAACTTCTATACTTTTTGTATTTCCTTTTTAATCAAGTTTGATTAATAAAGAAGAAAAGGTGTCAAGACCCATATGTATATATATATAGATAGAACTAAACTGGAAATGTAATATAAGGTGAAGTTGCAGCTTCACTTTGATACTGTTGTATTCATGTTGGTGGTATATTTTGTACCATGCAGAAGGTAATGGAGGTTTATTGCCGTATGTAGGCTCGATATTAATGAGCAGTTTGCAAGAAAGACCATTAAGTTTGCCCATATAAAAATTGCTCATCATCATTAGCAACGGTCAAGGATGAGAAAATTTAAAATATACAGGCAACCTAAAAGAAGGTTTTAGAGCATAGCCTTCTTGTTTCATTAAATCAAATAAGCTGCCACAATCTGCATTCATTATTTGTTTGACATTGCTGTTACCGACATCTTTACTTGTCCTCTTGTTTGTAGTTCGGTGGCTGATGCTGTTCTACTAACGCGTACTAATTCATAGTGATTAAAATTTCCTGTTATATGTTAAATGTAAATTGCTTCCAACAAGACTGAAAGAGTAAAGTGAATCCAGGTGAAGGGAGTTAAACTGTAATTAGTTTTTAAAGATGGCACGAATTTATCATTGCTTCCAAACCTATCTGTGATATAAAGATCCTTCCTAATACCCTGATTAGAGAGACATTGTTACCATATCAAAGATTTGTAGGAGAATAGGTAAATGATAAAATCTATTCTATGATATAAAGATCTTCACTAGCACCCTGATCAGAGACATTGTTCCCGTACTAAGAATAGGTAAATGGTAAAATCTATTTTCTGATATAAAAGGCTTTGCTAACGCCTTGATCAGTTTTAAGAGGATAGATAAATATAGACCAACCTGGCTGGTGCTACATTGTGAAATTTCTTATTGATCGCAACATCCTGCTTTCCCCACCCCAATGTGAGTGACTTTTTTCTTCTCCTTGTCCTGATACAACTGGCAGTCCCTCCCAATTTCACAACCATCTTTTAGAACCAGGTTTTGTCAAACTCAGATCCAATTGCTTTACAAGGGCTCTTTTTCATTTTTGGGATTTTGGAATATCCAAATCTGATTAAATTCCTAATGGGTTATTGGACGTGAAAATTTGAATTTATTGTGATCAGTATGCCTAGAATGTAGTTTAATAGTTGATGTGCAAATGATTAGTGATGTTATAAAATATTTAAATATGTTAAAGCAGGATTATAGTCATCAACTGTTTATTATGAATTGAATTATATGATTGATTTTCAATCTCTGCATCTTCTCAATTCGTCCAAAATTTCCATGCAGATTGCCCTTGTACCTTGGGATGATAGGTGTTGGCTTGAATGTGGTCATATTCTTTTATACGAGCATGTTTGCGTGGAGCGTCAGGAGATTTGATGAAAAATGGGAGATATCAAGTATATCTGCTTTGCCATTGGTTACCCTGTTGGGACTTGTCTCTTTTTTCTTGTAAGATAAAATGTTTTTGTATTTCCAATTTGGTGCTTCTCTTGGATTGCTGAATTGTTGCGACTTCCGGCTGATTCGCTTTCTATATAGGTTCTCCTTTGCTCTATGGCCAATATGGAGTTTCTTGACCCTTCCTCTTCTGGTATAATCTTACATCACTTTTTCTTTTCCTTGGCTGAAAAATGATTTTGAATGTTAGACTCTCTAATTCCTGTTTTCACTGTTACAGTTCACACTGTTTATGGCTTGCATGGTTATCTTTCCCCATGTCATGATTGCAACGTTCAAACAACCGAACGATACATTCCGGATAGACTAGTGTCATGGTGCTACTGAACATTGTCTAACTCAAGCATGATGCTGCTGTTGACGTGGAAGGTCGCCTTTACAGTTTTTGCTATATCTGTTCTAACAAGTGGATACGCCTTGAATGCATTCCTCATGTTATGATGAGAAGAAGGCACACAGCTGGATGCCAGTTTTCAAGCAGAGACGTTGAGGCTTGAGGTAAAGTCTCTTATTATGTACCAAATTTTGCCATCCGATCTTCTCATTGATGTAAGCATAGGGTGTATGATTGTTTGGGGCGGCTTCATTATAGGCTAGCTGAATTGGATGTTAACTGCAATTTTTTTCAAGTAAATAGAATTCATGTGGCACTTGGGTTTCATTTGAAAAGGGATAAGATTTTTGGAGGTGAAGCAATTGGATGATGATTTTATAATACAACATCTTCATTTTTGACCTATTCTACAAGCAGATTAAACCATACTTCTTGTCATGACTTTAATATTTTGCATTTGAAGAAATGGGCCTCTGAATAAGCACTTCTATTTTCCTAATACTCGAGATGGTTTTATACACACAGACAAATAAACTAATTATGATTTTATTTAATAATTTCATAATATTAAACAAACATGATATCTGCTATGAAATTGAGTAGCTATTTGATTTCATTTTGGCAGTTTGTATTAAGAAAATATTATTGAAATTCGATTGATTCATGGATTTGCAGTAGGACGAAAGCAACCCATTATTGCTATTTATTACCAGAACTCTAGCAATACCAATAAATGAGGTCGACGTGACACTTATATAACAAAGGTTCATTGTTCTGTCTTAAATTAAATATATGCTAAAATTCAAAATAAAAGGAAAAATAGTTGAATGTTATGGACTAAATGTATTATTATAATATAAGATAAGATTGGAATATACATATATTAATGTTTTCTTCAATCTTGAAAAAGGAACCTACGTTTATCACTTTATTTGTCCTCACAACCATCTCTTGCAGTATGTCCCTAATATTATCATTTCAACATTAAACGTTTTTAATAATATAGTATCTATAATTTCAATAAATCAATATATTTATAATTATTTAATTATGTTCTAGCTAAATTGTTCCATCAATCATTTTCATTATTATTAAAAAGTAATTTTGATATATTTAATAATATATATTTTTATTGAGCAGGGCATATTAGCTATTCATCCACATAGTGTTAAAAAAAATACAAAAATATTATTGTATACTAATAACAATTAATTGTATTTACCCCACATATTGTCGTATTTGTGCTTGTTATACCACTAACTCCTTACATAATTTCTTATCGTTAATCAACTCATTAATGCAATAATATTATACTAACAAACCCTAATAACAAAACAATGTCATAATTTCTATTTTATTTATCATAGAATAATGTTAGATTTTTTTTTATGTTAATCTAACAATATTAATTAATGTAAAACATGCATTACACATCTCAATTTAATTTTAAATAATACTATTTTTTATAATATTTTATGTTTAATACTTATTTTGTATTTAATAAGAACATAATAATGATTTTCATGATCATAAAGTAAAGAAAAATTATAACATTATGTATTATATTTATCATATAAATATAAATAGATATTCTTATTTTAAATTTAACTAACTTCATTTTTTTGAAATAAGATAATTGCAAAACTTACAAATTATAATATCATACATTTTTATTTTATTTTTTTGATGCTTAACAATATTTTTATATTAACTTCTTCATGACAAAAATATTTTCATTATTTTGTCAATGAATATTATTCACAATGTTAATTAACTTGACACCACTTCATTCTTGATTTATATATTTATATTTATTTATTATGTGTTTTTTTAAATTTTCATTCTTAAGAAAGTTATAAAGGAATACTGTAATTAATAGTTAATATTTTTTGTAATAAAATTTAATTATTTTAAAATATCTGCATCATTACGAGAATAATAAACAAGACAATTAAATGATAATAAATCTCTCAACAATATAGCCACCACCCTATTGCCCTTTCGAATTTCCATCTGTTGATCTTCCCTCAACATCGAATCCCACACCGCCACGTACACAACCCACCCACAACCAAAGCTTAGATATTTTCAAGAAAAGGCAACACTCTCCTACTACACTCCCCACCATGCTTGCTCTGCACCCTTCTCTCTCCCTTACGTAAGAAGTAATTCACGGGCGTTTCCTTTCCATTTTTCTCTCTGCAAAAACTTTCCATTTCCCTGCATTAGTGATTAGTCTCCTGCTTTTTTATTTTTTCTTCTTTCTTTTCAAATGATTCCCTCTTTGTGTAATCTGCCCTTTCTTGATAATGGCGTAGTTGTGATTTGATTGACTGCTACTGCTACTTTAATAGTGTTTTTGCAGCTTTATTTTCATAGCTTCACTCTCTTTGATTACGTTGAATCCCTTCTTTTCAGATCGTTTCTTCTTCAAAATTTTTCGGTTTTTACTTGATAATCATGACTTGGGTAACTGGGTCAACCCGTTTAGCCCCCACAAATCGGCCGACCCGACAATCCTACGTCCCTCCTCCCCTTCGAAATATCAACAATGCCACCACCACAGCAACCGCTGCATTTGGTCACTCTAACGAGTCATCCCGTAGACCCGGTTCATCACGTGGTGGTCGTTCTTCATCACGCGGAGGTCGTGGCCGTTCTAGACGTGGGCTATCGTCGGTTAATTCGAAACCATCTAGCCAGAACCCATGTGATCACAACATGATAAATGAGAGATTCGAGGAGCTAGCAGTTAACTTAGAAGACAATGAAAAGGATGACGGGAACAGTGGCATTAACTTCACCGCATACGACGATATACCGGTGGAAATCACAGGCAATAACATTCCAAAACCTGTGAATAAATTCAGTGAGATGGATTTAGGAAAGGGCTTAAACGAGAATATAAAGAGGTGCAAGTATGTTGACCCAACTCCCATCCAAAAACACGCATTGCCCATTGCTCTTTCGGGTCGTGACTTGATGGCTTGTGCTCAAACTGGCTCTGGTAAAACGGTTGCTTTCTGTTTTCCTATCATTTCTGCCATTTTGAAGGATGGTTCTTCTTCGTTTCTCGGGTCCGGTCATGGCCGTAACTGGATGGCTTCACCTTCCGCCCTCATCTTATCTCCAACTAGAGAGTTATCTTGTCAGGTTAACTTTCAGTTTTAATATCTTTTAGGGTTTGTTCTACAAGATACGTTTTCTTGTTTTTTGTTGGAAAGATGATTACTTCTATTTGTGTTATTTGTGTTGAGCAGATTCATGAAGAGGCTAAGAAGTTTGCTTATAATACCGGAGTGAAGATTGTGGTTGCTTATGGAGGTGCACCCATAGTACAGCAGGTTTAATAATTTCTTCCTGTTTATTGAATTTTTTTTGTTCTTTTTTTTATTTTGGTTTGTGGTTTGAATTTTTGTGATTTTCTGCTGCATTTGGTCCATCATCTATGCTGGTATTTACAAATGAAGTTATTCACGTCATTTCTGGCAGTAGGATTTTAGGTTGTTGATCATGGAAGCATATTATGTGGACTCCTTCGGCTTGCATGTATTACGATTGCCGTTGATGCATGTGAAATCTCTCTTTGTTCGTTTGTTTTACGTTGGTTGTAAGAAGGGTGGTGGGTGATTGAACATGACTAGAGTTCGAGTTTTATATCATGTTCGTTTCTAAATTGTATTAATCTATCGACAACTTGATACCATGTTGTTTGTATTTGTTGTGTCTTCCCTTCAAAATATGGGACATTTTCACGTTATTAATATGTTTATTTATTACTTTTACACATTAAGTAACATATTTACTAGTCATCTTTAAATGAGTCTTCTCATGATATTGGTGTTATAGCAACTCGAATTGCACCTCTAGTTTCAGGTGGTTTTCTTTTCTAATTTGCTGTCTACTAAAAAGTAGTGGTTACATCGTTGATTCTCGTTTGATGTTCTTCGATGGTAAAACGTGGCAAGAATCTTCTTTTGTCAAAGCCCATGTGAGGGTACTTTATAGTTGCCAGAATTCCTTTCTTCCAACTTTGAAAAATTCAAGGTGTTGTGAGAGAAATAATGCGTGCCTAAAGTGATTTGATTTTCCAATAATTCATATAAATCTTGCATGTGATTTCTACAAACTAGGTTGGTATGTTGCATTGCTAATAGTCAAACTGTGTGCAATTAATTATTTCTTGTCGTTTGAGAATGCTGTATTTACAAGTTAGATGTGATTGACTTGTATTTGACAGTTTCGGAATTTGGAGAAAGGTGTTGACATACTAGTTGCAACTCCTGGACGCTTAGTTGACATGATTGAGAGAGGAAGAGTTTCTCTTAGAAAGGTAAAGTACTTGGCCCTGGACGAAGCTGATCGAATGTTGGACATGGGATTTGAACCTCAGATTAGGAAGATAGTTCAGCAAATGGACATGCCATTACCAGGTGAAAGGCAAACTATGCTTTTCAGTGCTACTTTTCCACTTGAGATACAGGTTTGCATTCTCGTTCTTTGACTTGGCTTGCTTTTTGGATAGTTTGCAGAATGCTTTGATAACTTATTCATGAGTAATTTTAGGTAATGAAATCATAGCTTTGATCTGGATTCAATTTCAAAATGATTGTTCTTGCATCATATCCTGTGGATTTTGCTTCTGCGATTGATCTGGATTTTGCTTGTCTGTTTGATCATGAGCCTTCATATGCACGAAGCGGGGTTTGATGATAAGTGGGATGCATGTTTGATATTTTAGTGTACCACATTATTTCACCTGCATATCCTCAGTTTGGTCATTATCCTAGCCTAGTAAATGGACTGGCAATCTCGGTGATCGATACTTTAACCATTTGTAATGCTTATAGGCTTTTTATGATCATGCCTAATAATATTCAATGTGATGCTAAGAAAGATGATCGACATCAAATACAAGCATCTATAATTTTAAACCATTTTTAAGAATGATGCTTGATGATTGTTGTAGTTGAAGCACCGATAACGTTTTTACTAACAGTCTAGGACAGATTTTCTTTCAGATTGACAGAAAGAACAGTACCAGGCACTTACTGGATTGCCGATCACTTGTTTAACGAGTCTGCTTGTAGCAGCTCTAATTACGGTATAAATTTTTTTGTTTGCAGAGACTTGCATCTGATTTTCTTTCAGATTACATTTTTCTTACCGTGGGGAGAGTTGGTTCAAGCACTGATTTGATCGCACAACGAGTAGAATTAGTTCAGGATATGGACAAGAGAACCCGACTTATGGTTCTTCTTCGCGATCAAGGGGCACTTGTAACCCATAGCAAGGTACGGTTTCATTGTGCAACCAGTATTGCACAATTATGTGCAGCTGCTTTCATACATCTGTGTATTTAAAATTTATCCATAACAATTGGAGTTTTAATCTTTGGTATAAGAATTATAATGCCACTCTTACTCTGTTGTAGCATGCTTTAACGTTGGTTTTTGTGGAGACAAAGAGAGGTGCAGATGCTTTAGAGCATTGGTTATCCATGAATGGTTTCCCAGCAATAGCAATACATGGCGACAAAGTGCAAGTGGTAAGCAAGCATTTATCACTTGTTTTCTTATATTTGCTTTCATCTGCTGTTTTTGTTGTCTTTGCATAGTGTGATGTTCGCTTTGCTATCTTGCTATGCTCCACATGCTGATTGTCTTAAGGACTCCAAGGTTTTTTTCATCTTGATCTTTACGAGAAACGTAGAACGCTAGGTAGAAGTTAAAAGATTTAATTTTTGTATAATTCTCAGGTTTTTGGTCTTCAAAAGTGGAGATCCCCTTTCATAGCTTCTTGTTAAGACCATTAGATGAATGCTTGATGTATTCGTTCCTCTTCTAGTTCTTATGTATTTTCCGGTTGTTCAAATTGAAGGAGCGAGAAAGGGCTCTAAAATCCTTCAAGAGTGGAGCCACCCCTGTCTTAGTCGCCACAGACGTTGCTTCACGAGGCTTGGACATCCCTCATGTCTCCCATGTCATCAATTTTGATCTGCCAAAAGACATAGATGACTATGTTCACAGGATTGGCCGAACAGGACGAGCTGGTAAGTCTGGAATTGCGACTGCATTCTTCAGCGACAAGAACATACCACTTGCAAAGGATCTTGTTGAACTAATGAAGGAGGCAAACCAGGAGGTTCCTTCTTGGCTTAACAATTATGCTGAGAGTTCATCTTATGGGGTCGGTGGTGGTGGTCGTACCAAGCGATACGGCGGAAGCAGGTTCGGTGGATATGATTTTCGAAGCGACGAACAATCATGCAGCAACAATTATTACAATTCAAGTGCTTATGGTGGTGCTAATTCTACTTTGGATTCCTATGCTGCCCCCGCTGCATATGGTGATTTTTCAGCCACTACAAACTACTACGAAGCTGGTTTAGATTCTTACGTTGGTGCACAAGAATATGAGCATGGAAAAGAAGCTATTGTTGCGAGCGGTTGGGATTGAAAATGAATCTTCCATTCCCTTCTACCTTCTAGCTGCCTATCTATATATTATGAACCATATTATAAAGGAAAGCTGCTGATTGCTGAAGACTAACCAAAGATTGACAAGTATATTGGGTGGGAAATTGATGATTTTGATGGTGGATTTTCCACACTTTCTTCTAGACTGCCATTCTGCACATACTTATATGCTAATGTGTATGGCTTTTGAGGATAGGTTATTTTTGTGAATGGTGTAAAAGCTTTAGCTGGGCTGAACCATACGCTAAGTTTTGTTCTAAATTTATAGTCCTCAGCATCCAACAGGTAATACTTTTTGTTAGTAAAATGGCAATGCCTCCGTTTAGAATTCCTCCTCTCCTCTGCTATTCTCATTGTTTTACTCCACTTTAAATGGCTTTTAAATATATATCAGAATTCATTAAGCAATCAATCTTGCATAACAACTCAACTTAAAAGGATTTAATATAAAAACTTTATAATTTTTATGTAATTTACAAATCAGGTTATATCATCTACCTATGCTTTAATACTATAACATAGAAATACCTCCCTTCATAAACATATTATTATAAATAAATTACTAACAAAGTGATTTAATTTTAATTTAAATCTTAACTTTTAATAACTAAAGCATCATTAGTAATATTAATTTTTTTGTTTCAAATTAAATATTAATTATATATTTGTAGTTTATAAAATAATCTAACTTTTATATATTTAAATTATGGTTAGTAAAAAATAAATACCAACGTACATATTTCCAAGATATCTCCCCTTTGTCAATAATAAAAAGCAATCCATGAGCGGTCAAGATCTTAGTTGAAAGAGGGAGGGAAATGTTGATTAAAATGAGCATGCAGCTGCTAAAGAGAGGTTGTGGAAGTAGTGTAAAAATCATTGAATTCTTGATTATGTTAAAAAAGACACTGATTAAACTCTTTAAGATGGGCATCAATAGTATCAAAATGGTAGTCAAACCATCAAGATGAGTGTTCAAGGCAACAAATTGTTGAGAAAGCAAATCCATTTAATTAGGAGGGATGAGAGGTACGGACCCTTAGGGAGAGGGACGAGAAGAATCAACTTCATCCCCATGTTATCGCTTACATTGAAGAGTCACCTTACAACAAGCAGAGTCATGAGGTGAGTCCATAGGATGATGAAGAAGTACTTTATTGATAGATAAAAAAGAACCCTTATCAATCTACTAATACCTATCACTTTTCTTTTAACGTTATTACAAAAAGTGATATTTCTACCATCCTTTTTCTCTAAATGAGAAAACAAACTTGCATTACTAGTCATATACCTTAAGCATCCACTATTAAAATATCACTTGTTGGAGTTCACTTTGGATCTCAAGCACACCTATCAAGGAAATACAATGATCTTACTTTACGTACATAAATATATTTGGATCTTTGAGGGTTAGTAACAAAAGTTTCATTTGGGATGTAACCTTAATGACTTAATCTAATAAAGCATTTATTATTTATATGTCCTTGTTTTCCATAATAATGACAAGTTACATTTATGAATCTTAAGACATATTTATAATTATCATTTTTCTTTTTTTATTTGAAGCTTATAGGATGAACTCCTTTTACATGAACAATTGCACTTGTATGAATTCTCATGCACATGTTTAGATTTAGTGAAAGTTTTGGTTTAAACTCCTTTAGTCTTTCATTTCCCTTCATTATCTCTAAAAGAAGATGAAAATGCTTTAAGAAAAATGGATGTTTTGGATGATAAAGAAGAACTTTGATTAAAACTAATGCCTATTTATCACCCTTGAGTTTTTGGCTTCTAAGAATAATGTCAATTTTAACACCTCCAACCTTAAATTTTAAAAGATTTTTTTTAGTAAATCCTTTTCCTTTAATGAATTACTATTTTGGTTTTTCAAAGACTTATTTTCTTCTTGCAAAATCATATTTTATTCCATTAAACTTGAGACTTCCTTACTTGCATCTTTAAATTTAATTGTGAAGGAAGTAAGTTTATCTACATGTTGTAAAGTCTTATTTTCTTTTGAAATACGAGAATATTTACTTTTGAAAAATCTTATTCTTAATAATCAATTGCTCATTCTTATTTAGGAGAATTTCTAAAGTATCTTCTTTATCATCAAGGTCATTGTTATAACAATTATAAGAAAAGTGCTTACCTTATCATTTTCGAGTTCATCTTTTAAAGCTATGGAACAAAGATTGGTAGTGTTCTCATTTTTGAATTCCTCCTCATATGAGTTGCTATCATTATCCTATATAGCTTTGAAAGCCTTCCTTTTAAAAGGTTTAGATGGTTTTTTTAAGTCTTGGACATTTACTCCTTATGTGACCAGACTTGTTATACTCAAAGCATATGATTTGATTCTTTTTAAGGTGGTCTTTCTTACCTTGATCTCATATTACTTTAAAAGGTTTCTTAGATTCTCTTTCAAATATCTTTTTCTTCAAGATAAGGTTCTTCACCCTTCTATTAAGCAAAATAACTTCATCATCTACATATTCTTCATTTGAAGATTATTGCTCTTTGTTCTCTTTGGTAGCCTTTAAAGAAATTCATTTCTTTTATCTTCCTCTACCCTTGCTTGAGTGTGATCTTATAAGTAAGAAGCTTTCCTAGAAGCACATCAATTGATAAGGTAGATAAATCATTGGCTTCTTCAATGGAGGCCATTCTAGCTTCTTAATCTTTCTTTGGTAGAACTCTTAAGATTTTGTTGTTGATGTCTTCCTTAGGAAAAACTTTTTCATGCTTCATGAGGCCATTTATGATCATTATAAGTTAGTTATACATCTCTAAAATGCTTTCATTGGTCTTCATAGTGAATAACTCATATTAGTGAGTTAACAATTACACTTTCTTTGTTCTTACTTGGTTTGTTCCTTCATGGTATGTCTTAAGTGCATCTTGAACTTACTTAGTTATCACACAATGAGATACTTTTCGATACTCCTCTTTGCTTATGGCACTTTAAAGTATATTCATAGTTTTCCTTTTTCTAGCATTGACCTTTAATTCTTCCTTGTCTAAGTACTTCTAGCTTTCAAGATGATGACTCCTTCAATGGTGATAGTTGGTGGAATGTAATTTATTTTGACCAAATCCTATAAGTCAACACTATTACTTTCCAAAAATACTTCCATCATATGTTTCCAATAAGGGCAATCAGTTCCATCAAAAAGGAGGGGTCTTGTTTAAGATTGACTTTCTATGGTTTGTGTTATCATGATCTTTAACTCCAAGAAGGTGAGTTCCTGTTAAAAGAAGAGCATAATCTTTGATACCAATTGAAATTCCAACATGACAATACAAATTTATAGTTTTTTTGTATAAATCTTACCTATATCCACTTTCCTAAGTAAATAACTTAGGTTTGAATTATTCTTTTTAGGAATACATAAATTGATTCTTCAAATAAGAATCAAATTCTAGTATTTTCAAGGCTTACAATCAAACCTTTATAATCAAAGTCAAACTCATAAATAAAGCTCTCAATATACAACAATAACCCCAATTGAATGCTCTTACCAATCCAAAGTAAGACTAAAGAACAAAAGCAAAGCTAGAGAGCATAAAGTATTCAATATAATGAAAGAGAGTGTAATCAATTAAGAAATCAAGTTACTTACTTGATGGAAGCAATATCAAACAATAAGTACCATGATCTCTCTATAAAGATTCATTAGACTTGCAATAAATGTATTTAGAACCATTGCAATATATTTTAATTAAGTTGAAAAAGTTAAGTCTAAGAGTCATGTACAACCATACAGCCAAACAATATGGTTGTATAAGTACTTACTGGATAAGACACTCAAAAACACAATTTAGGCAGTAGGACATGGTATGCTTGTATGGTTCAAGTAGTATGACTATACAAGCACCTACTACTTCTCAAAAGATAAAATCTAAAAGCACACTATGGATTGTGACATGGTATGATTTGTCTGTACCATTAGTTGCTATATAAAATTTTATGAAACCTTAGGTTATATCAATATCAAAACATATAATAGGGGAACTAAGCAACCTAAAAACCTAATATTTTTTATTTCAATAAATTGTAAATTTTATTTTTTCTTTTTTATATTGGATGTTTTTATAAAAATTTATAATATGTAAAATAAGTTCCAGTAAATCTTTTGTAGTTTTATAATAACCCTTTTGTAATCCTTTAGTAATCTGGAATAAACTATTTGATACCCGTTATTAAACTAGTTGTATATCTAATATCTTTTACTTGAACATACTATGTATTTTATCAAATTAGTTGTATGCTTAATATCTTTTATTTAAACGTACTCTATGTTTTTATTTTTATTTTTTATATTTGATATTTTATAAAACTTTACAATACATAGATAATTGAAATAAACTTTTCATAGTCCTTTTATAAACCTTTTGCAACCTTTTAGTAAATTTACGTAAACTATATGTAATCCTTTATGAAATTAGTTGTATATCAGATATTTATAATCAATATTTCTCTTTTTTATAATCTACTTTAAGATATAAGATTTTTTTATTTATAATATTATTTAATAATGATTTAGAAAAAAATATTATATAGGAGAAATGGGAATTATAAGAGAAAATAATAATAAGTACTACTACTATTATAATAATAATAGTAGTAGTACTTATTATTATTATTATTATTATTATTATTATTATTATTATTATTATTATTATTATTATTATTATTATTATTATTATTATTATTAGTAGTAGTAGTAGTAGTAGTAGTAGTAGTAGTAGTTATTATTATTATTAGTAGTAGTAGTAGTAGTAGTAGTAGTAGTAGTAGTAATTATTATTATTATTATTATGCAAAATACATTTTATCTTATGCATATCTTTATTCCTTGTCACTTATTATTTTTCTAATAATAATA
>CANYBF010753199.1:0-13108 GCA_948192965.1 Dalechampia spathulata
AAAAAATGAATAACATGATAGTCTTATGGATCCTCAATTCAATGGCAAAGGAGCTAGCAAACACCTTGTTCTATACTACTTCAACGTTTGATCTGTGAAGTGAACTTAAGGAACGTTTTAGAAATGGACCCCTTCTTTACCAACTTAAGCGAGAAATTAGCATAGTTTCTCAAGGCAATACTACAATTGCAGTTTATTTTACAAATCTACAAAAAAACTATGGGATGAGTTAAGTCATCTAAGACTTGCCTTGACATGTCCCTATGAAGTAGTAAATTATTTTCAGTAAATGAGCAATTCAAATAACTTGATTCAATTTATAATGGGATTGAATGACTCTTTTAGTCATGTGAAGAATCATATACTCATTATGGAGCCATTACCAACATTTAACAAACACATATTCAATGGTTCTTAGTGTAGAAAAACAAAGAGAAATACAAGATTCAATGTCGCAAATAATTTGAATATAACATTTTATGTTCATCCTAGAGATAGAGCTAGAAACTAGTTTAAGAAGAAAGAGAAAGATAATAGAATATGTACTTTTTGTAGAGGTACAAGGCATACCCAAGACACTTGCTTCAAATTTAATAGTTATCCCGAATGGTTCATTGACTTAAAAAATAAAAGAAATAAAGAGAAGACAATGTGGTTGAGGAGTAGATGCCATTGGATTTTTCACAACTAGTTGTTAATCATGCAACAAACATCATAAGTATAATACAATAGGAACTATCTAAGTATTTGAAAGGACAAGGAGTGACATCAAATGAAATGGCAGGCTATGTTTGTTCTTTCGATCTCGTCAGTAAAAATTCAATTCATTATTGTTTTTTACAATTCATCATTTAGATTATTGACATAGGTACTACTTCACACATGTGTCATGATTTTAGCTTATTTATTGAAACCACCAAATTTAAAATGCATATACTAATTACTTTGCTAAATGGATCCATAAGGTATTTGACACATAAGGGTACTATGAAACTAATTGCATATTTAATTTTGTATGATAGTCTATATACACCTAATTTCTCATGTAACCTTACATCAATAAGAAAATTGACCTAGACTACCCTAAAATTTCTATCATTCTATCATTGACATTATTGATGTGCAAAATATGAAGACAACAAAGGTGATGTATGAAGAAATAAAGAAGACTTTATAAGTGGAGAACTGGCAAACATGTCCTACAAGTTTGATAACTAATCATAATTATGGCATAAAAGATTAAGGCATGCATCTTGTTGGAGAATCCTACATAGAAAAGATGTGAGGAGTTTAAGTGGTTCATAAGTGAAGTAGATTGGTACTTAGCACAAGCTAATTAGTTTTGTGCAAGATGGGTGCCAACCTCATTTAGGACCATAGTTATGAGTTTAGTCCAATACTCTCTTTGGTCCATGGAATTTTTGCATATCTTATACTAAGACCAAACATATTTCATCACAGATAACCCTATTTTGGATCCATGTGGCATTTACCCCCTAACCAAACAATAAGATTACCTTTTTCTAAAAGTAAAAAAAAAAACTTTTCAAGCTCTTGAATTGTTACGTGTTCATTTATAGGGTCCTTATGAAATAAAAACTATCACAGGTGCTTCCTATTTCATTATTATTGTTGATGATTACATAAGATACCCCTAGACTTTTCTATTGAAAGATAAGTTTGGAGTTTATATGCTAAAACATTTTATCAATGTAGCAAAAAAATAATTTACTATACTTGTTAAAACACTACATACAAATAATGGCATAGAGTTTTATCAATAGTGAGTGTGTTGAATTTCTAAAGGGAAAAGGCATTATTCATCATAAAACATGTGTTTATACCCTTAACAAAATGGAATGGTTAAGAGAAAACATAAGCATTTATTATCTATTGCATATGCATTAATGGAGAGGTTATATAAATGACAACATATATCATAAACATCTTGCCTAGTAATGGAAAACACCTTATCAAATACCATATACTAAATTGTCTTATTCTTTTATGGTTAAAATATTTAAAAGTTTATATTTTGCTACCAATGTTTAGCCTTAGAAATCTAAGTTCAATCTTAGAGTTTCAAAGTGTATATTTATAGGGTGTCAACCAAGTACAAAAGTATACAAGTTTTATGACCTAACAACGAAGAAAATATTTCTGTTAAGAGATGTAATTTTTCATGAACTAATCATGTCATACAAAGAAACATCAATAAAAATATAAGATATATCCATATCGAAATCATAAACAGAACCAGCTAAAGTTGCAATTGAAAACTAAATACCATAAAACCATAAACCATACTAGATCACCAAATACACAAATAGAAAATGAACCAAAAATATAATTAAGCCAATTTTACCAAAAATATTGTAGTAAAGTACTAGAATAAGGGAGAAACTAGGATGGTTGATGGATTTTACACTTATAGTACATCATTCCTAAAGTTTTACCTTTATACTTGACCTACCTATACATAACCAAGATTATAAAAACTTTATGGCATAAGTATTAGTAATATAGAAACCTAAATCTTATGATATTGCAAAAGAAGATAGCAAATGGATTTTTCCTATGCAATAGGAGTTAAATGCTTTAGAAAGAAATAATACCCGAAGTTTAACCAGTTCATTTATAGAAAAACATGCCATAGATATTAAATGGGTATACAAGATTAAATATAATATAGATGGCAGTATTAATAAATATAAGGTGAGACTTGTAGCCAAAGGATACAACCAAGAGTTCAACATAGATTATTATGATAATTTCTTGCTAGTATAAAAAAAATGCTCGTTGTTAGAATGTTACTTGCAATAGTGGTAGCTCAAAAATGGCTTGTGTATCAAGTAAACATAAATGATGTCTATTTACATGGATTCATAAAGGAAGAAATCTATTTAAGACCTCTAGAATGACACAACAAAGCTCAACCAAACTAATATGCAAACTTCATAAAAGTTTATATGGCCTAAAGTAGGTAAGGAGATAATGGAATAAGGAATTATTTTCTACATTGTATTCAATTAGTTTTACCAGATCAAAGGTAGACCATTGTTTATTCATAAAAGGAAAAGGATAAACTTTTTTTTATGTCTGGTTGTTTACGTAGATGATCTGCCAATTATAAGGTAGGATATAACAAGCATCGAGGATCTCAAGTAAGCCCTAGATCAAGCCTTCAAGATGGAGATTCTAAAAGATCTAGAAGATTTATCTTATATAAATAATTAATAAAAACTTATGAGATAATTACCTTGGTAAACATATCCCTTGAATGGTGCATACATGGGACATGCATGGTTAAAATAAAGCCTTCTTTTAGCTTGTTACACCTGTATTTGAGGCCCTAGTAGTTTGTACGATAGTATACGGATAGAGGTCTGTATGCATATGTGTTTTGTTATACTATGAGGTGTATGTATGTATGCTCGTATATATGGATGTATTAGTTCTGATTATGATGTTGCATGCAATGCTGTCGCCTTATTGGGAAGCATGACTTCTCGGTTGAATGAAGGGCAGCCAATTGGATGTGTTAGTTTGGTTTTGGAGTGTTTTCACAGGTCTTAGCAGGTTTTAGGGTGAGTAAGGGATGCTATTAGGGTATGTACTGGTTTTAGGCATGCGGTACGGGCGTATGGATATTCATACGAGCATACCAGGTATAAGGAATAGGAAGTGTTGAGGTTCTGGAGATAGTATGGGCGCACCAAGGAGCTGTACGGTTGTACCGTTGCTCGTAAGAAAATAGGTTTGTCAGGAACTTTAGGGTCGTACGGGCGTACCTAAGTTTGGTACAGGTGTACGATAGCTCGCAGGAAATCAGGGCATCAGGACTTTAAGTTTGGTACGGGCGTATGGGAGTTTGGTACGGCCGTACGTGACTTAAAACACCATTTTTAAGAAGATAAAATTAGACTTTTCTTTGACTTTCTTCCTTATTTCTTCTCTTAAACCCTTTCCAACGTCCCCAAACCCCTAGAGTTCATTCCCCTTCAAGGTATTAAGCATATTAGAGTTGATTTTGCAAGGCTAGAAGCTTAGAGGAGTGATTAGCCACGAGAAGCTTTACTTCTAACAGGTTAGTGCTAGTTTGTATTAGGTTGTTCTTTGCTCCTTTAGTCGTTTGAAGCCAAGTTTGGCTATAAGATTGATGTTTGGGGTTGAATTCCCATTTATTACTTGATATGTGTGATATAAGCTTACTGTACTGCTTTCATAAGCCATTTCTCCGTATTATGTTGCATTGAACATTGCTTATTGGCATAAACATAATAGGAGGGTTGAGAAGAAGGAGAGAAAATGAGGAAAAGGCATGCTGGATCATATATTACAGGATTCCATAATGGAATTGTATGTTATGTTGCCTCCTACGGGAGTTGAGTCTCGAGATATAGTTTAACAAAAGGGCCTACAGGCCGAGATTACAGTTGCCCTCCTTCGGGAGTTGAGTACCGGTACATAGGGATCCAGCATGGGAATATATTGTGCACAATAAACAAAAAAGAAAAGGGAAAATGGGGGCAAGCATAGCATTGCATTGTATTGCCTATGGATTGAAATGTTTATTTCTATGATATGTGTTATGTGTTGCTTACACCATTGAGTCTTTAACTCAGCGCTTATCAATTGATGGACGCAGGTTCTGAGCCCACAGTAGAGGGCCCAGTGCAGTGATTGCCGTGTCAGCAGAGAGGCGGATTCTGCAGCAATCCTTCTCGAGGTGGTCTGGGATAACCGATCACATTTCTTTTTGTTAGCCTGGTCACTGTAGTTTGTATGTAACTGAGAGGCAGTAGTATAGATGTAGTCTGGTGGTGATTTTGTATGGGAACAGTGTATTTCCCCTGAACCTTTATGTAAAGATATACTGATGTATATATATATATACAGTCATTTGTTTTGGAGATGTTCATTCAAATGAATGTATGTTGATTATCCAGGGTTATTATTGTATTTGGTTCTTTACATTGATTGCACCACCATACTCTATGTTGTCCCCATACGACGTCTAATAAGGCAGGCATACGTATCCCTTGTAAGGTACACAACGATTTTCCGTACAGGAGGTCGTTGTGTATGCTATGGGAGCATGTTACTCCAGGTATAGGCTGGGTGTGACATAGCTTATTTTGAACTATATGGCAGTGAACGTCCAAGTTTTTAGTGCATTTATGAAATATGAGATTTGTAGCAATGTGGTTGACTACTTTGTTATCATAATAGAGTGGAACTGGTAGCAAAATAGGCACTTCAAAATTATCCATAAGGTAATATAACCATTGTAACTTGTATATTATACTTGTCATGCCTCTATATTTAGCGTCGGTTGAATAACTACTAATAATTGGCTATTTTTTCACTTTCTATGATATAAAGGAAGTCCCTAATAAGATTTGATAAAGGGTAGATGTGATATTTTAGTTTTTGATGCATGCCCCATTAGATAATGCCATAACCTCATGAGAATATGGTTTAAGTAAAGGTCTTTCATTGCTTAAGGTAGCATTTCAAACATTATTCTGATTTGAGTTATAAGGATTAATAGATAAATTACTATCATTTATTATTGCTCTTATTATGTAGATTCCTTGTTGTGATTTACCCTTTATCAACACATTACTCACTAGGTCATATAATAAATATTCCTTATGAGTAAATTTTATTTCATATTTAGTTTATTTTAGTAGGATACTAACTAATAATAGGTTATATTTAAAATCTAGTGTATATAAGGTGTTGTACAAGTTTAAGTGAGGGTTAATAGTGGTGGTTCCTAAATGTATGATAGTTTTAGTATTGCCATTAGGTTAAGTAATGATCTTTAAATGTTTCAAGGCATTAGATGTATGAATTTGAGCTAAATCATGACACATATGAATTGTAGCACCTGTATCTATTACCTATAAATCATCATGCTTACCATTTTCACTTTTGAAGTAATAATTGTAATAATTGCTTGCATAACCTACAAAATTAACACAGCTTCCCTTATTAACTATTGATTGTTACTTCATGTATTTGGCTATCTTTTATTGTATGAATTTCATCCATTCCACATTCTTCTTGCTTCTTTTTGTTTCCTTACTAGCATTAACTGTCTTACTTTCATAAGCATTTACCATGTTATTAACTTTGCCTTTATTTTTCTTTTTAAATTTAGTGAACTATCCATAAAGTTTGAAATAAGTATCCTTTGTGTGACCACTAGAATTACAATGCTCATAGGTTTTGCTATCTTTTTTATTGAACTTAGTTTTCCTTCTTAAGTATTTACCCTTGGCAGTTTGGATTTTAACCATCATTATTATTCCTGGTACATTAAAGTTGATCTCTTATTATTTCTTGATATGTAATACCATATAATAGGCTTTGTTAGTACTAAGTAGTGGAGCCATCAAAAGTATATGGCTTCTATTTCTTTTGCAACACTACAACTACAAGTTGGTAAGGATTTGATGTTGGTTAACTCATCTTACAATTTCTTTAACTTAGTATAGTAATAGAGATTGAAGTATTTCCCTATGTAATTGCATTAATCTCCTTTTGCATTTGATAAATTAATGGTCCATTACTTTCCTAAAATCTTTTGGTTATCTTATCCTAAAACACCTTTATTAATGATGCATAAATAAAAAAATCTAATAAATCCTTTGGAAGTGTATTGAGAATTCAAAAAGCTACCATACTATTCAATTTTTTCCATTTCTCATGATTCGCATTGGAAGCAAGTGGTTTAATGTGGGAATCATCAATGAATCCAACCTTATCCTTAGCTCATAATGTAAGCATCTTAGAGCAATTCTAAGAGAGGAAATTGTTGGATCTAATCAATGGTATGTTGACAAGTTGCATACTGGGATGATCAAAATTTTATAACATAAGAACATTTAGATTCGACATAATAGCAATAGTGTCACTCATCTTCCTCTAATATAAGAACATGACATTATTATGATACCATGTAAAATTTAGATCTAGAAATGAATTTGTAATAGCAAAATTTTTTATTATTTCATTGATTTCTCATGAGTTGTATATATACAAGTAATAGAACTATTTAGACTACTCAAAGGATACAATTTTATACAAAAACAGACTAATAAATTACAATTGGTAAAAGAACAATGCTATTAAGTTTGTTATAAAAGAATTCAACTTTTGTTTTCTTATATGCATTTTATCATACATATTTTAATATGGCCCATGATTTTACCATTAGTCATAACCCAATCAAAAAGCCTAAAGTAAAGCATAATAACCCTTAATTTGAACTCAATAACCATAACATAAACAAAACCCCTTTCTCCTTCAGCAATTGTCACTTTTATCTTTATAAAATAGAAGTCATAACAATATTGGTTGTAAGTTCTAATTTCTTTTTTTAAACTTTTTTAGTATACTAATGGTTAATTAAGTTTGAGATATTTGTTTAAAATATATTTTTCAATTTTTGAAATTAATATTGTAATATTTAATATGAGTGATTTTCTAAACAATTATTAGTAATATTCAAAAATTAAGAATTTATTAATTAACTTTAATTATTTGTTTAATTTATAAAACTAAGTATGGGAAAACTTATAAGTATAATATTTTTGATAACATTTTTTGAATTAATTTTACAAAATAATTTTAGGAATAAATATTGGTTTAATCATAAACAATATTTTTTATTTACTAGGCCCAGGATAGATAAGGTGTGGAGCCTTTTATTTATGAGTTATTTATGTATATATATACATGAAAACATGATTGAATTACTTTTATCGATGAGAGTTATCAATAAGTTCATTTAAGTTTTAATTTGTATTTTTAACATATTTATACCACATGTATAAATGTTTTATTACATTTATTTCTTTTTTTAAACTTTATTTATCTATATAGGATCATGTGATTACACTTTATGAAAAGGTCATACAACAAGAAGTAATCAAGATGATTGATGAGTCTTAATTATTTTACGAGACTATAAGGGAGCATTAAAAGGTCATATTTACAATCTCAAATCAAAGGTGATCATGATATAGGCAACAATTATTATAATTTTATTTAAACATAAATATTGGCCATAAATAGAATTTTCCTTTATGAATTTCATTTTTATTTTATATTTCAATTTTATTCATTTAAAACCAATTTCAATCATAAAATAATTAATATGACATTAAAAATCAAATAAATTAAAAAAATTAAATTGTGCAAAAATTTAAATGAATTAAATTAAGAAGAACATTACCAATATAGCAACCAAACGTTTCCTTTTGTCTATGAAAAGTTCGTTACTAAATTAAAGGTGACAATTAAAATTATGAATATTTTCGTTGTTAGTATAGGCTGAATTGACAATGTAGTGTCCATAAGAGATTTATTGAAAAATTATGATGACTTTTCTTTTACACTCAATAATTTTATCATTATTTTCTTATCAATAAACAATTTAGGGATAAAATTTGTTTCATTGCAATTCCATTAACAACAGACATTAGTGATGAACTTAGTAAACTTTCCATATTTAGCAAAAGACTTATTGGTTTATCTTCCAAACATTAAAGTCCAATTTAAAATAATTTATTAGAATAAATTGATTAAATTAGTTACATTAATTATCAAATTAAATTAAATTGAGAACTTTCTTTAAAATATCCAAAGAGTTAGAGATGAAATATTTAACTGACGCTTATATGAGAACAAATGTTAATTAAACTCAACTAATAGATAATTAGGTGAACATGGACAAAGTAAAATATAATAAGTTTCTTTGAAAGTCAAAATTCTTAATTAAAATTACATACTTTTATGATAATTAGTTAATTAAAATATATTAACTATGATTATCCTTTCTAATCCTTTATAAGTTAAATTCTATTTAGGTAATTCAATCTCATGTTCATGTCCAATGTTTTAATAATTAATCCACCTTTCAAGGCAATTAATATCCAAAATATGCAATTAATTCGTGTCAAAATTAATCGCAAGCAATTAAACATATCAATCACCATAAATTATGATGAAATAATATATTATTATTATTATCTTTTACTTCTTAGATTTTTTTAATCTTTCTAAAAGCTTTAATCTTCAATTCTTCAAACTCATGAATTCTCCATGAAGCTCCTTTAATCCAGGGTTATGGTTGGAAATGTTAAAGAAAATTCCTAGCTACATACCTAAAACTAATTAAAGAAATTAAAAGATAAAATGGAGATGTTAAAAGAAAAAAATGCAAGAAGCAAAAAGTGAATAAATTAAAGGGATTGATGCTCTTTGAAACCTAAAAGATGATTTATTTATATTTTTTAAAACCCTAAAATTAATCATTTAATTATGAATCTTCATTTTTAGATCAAATGATCTTAATTTATGCATGAAAAATTATCTAAATGTATGCAGAGAGTCCACTTAAGTTGAGTTAGTCAAAACTATGAGAATTTAATGAGCACAAATGTAACTTGAATGCAGTTGAACATGAACTAAAAATTAAATGATTATACTTTTGCGTACTTACTTGTTTTTAACATTTTGCATACTACACAACTCTAATTTATATAATTTTTTATGCATTAGAAAGCTTACCGAGTCAACTACAATTATGATAATATTTAAAAGTTCTTCATCTAATATGTGAAAAAATATTGGTATATTTCATTATTTATTGATTAATTGCACAAGTTATAGTAATTTAGCATTTTTAAATGATTGAAAGCTTTCCATTAAAAACTAATGCTTATGAACCATAATTATGTGTAAGAATCAATAAATACACCATGAAAAATATATAAATGTGAAGATTAACAATTTTAAGTACAAATATACATAAATTAATCCAAAATACAATGAAAATATTTAAACACTAAATAAACTATATTATATGCGTAGGATACATAAAACATATGAAATGTGTAATAATTAACACGAGGAAGTCACATTTAACATTAAATATTATAAGAATAAGGGCATCAAAAGTAAACATTTTCACACACATCATTATATATATCATAAATTATCACACATGAATTCATAAATTATAAATAGAGATTATAAAATCATTTCATATAGTATGATTTAAAAAGGTTAAATTTAATTTATTAATATCAACTTAAATTAATCATTTTACTTTGAAAGATAATTGTACATTACATTTGTTGAATTTAAATTATCATAATTAGTATCGAAGTCCTTGTAAACAAAATGTACAGTTGAAGCATCAAAACACACTTACATTTCTATGTAAAAGAAATAATTTAATATTTATTTAAAACTTTTATACTTAGTTGTTAAATTTAACAAATTACATGTGTTAACAATCTGCCAAATGATAGTTTCTTTATTCATAATGATTGCAAGTAAAATAAAAAATCATAATTATATTAATAACAATGAAAGAAAAAGAAACTACTAAAAATATGAAATTACCACTTTTCTATGAATATAATTTAAAGATAAATTATTCAAATAAACCAAAGGCAGAAAATAAAGAGACATATATAAAATAGATGAATAACATAAATAATAAGACAATATATGAATGCACAATATGAGATAATATAAAAAAAATAACCATTAGATTAATATATAGATAATTAAACTATAAATTATAAATATTAGGTGGCAGAACCTACCACTTTAATATATATATATAGATTGTTCTCGTTATTGGATCTTTAATCCAAAATCATATGGTAATCATCTAGATTTAGACAAGGCTGTGAGATCCAACTTTATTCATTCTAATAAGAAAAAATAATATAAATGTATAAAAAGATGCTTTATTAATACAAATGTAAACTTGATACAATCTTTTAAAGAAAATAATAAGACTAGTACGAGGGAAGAGAAGAAGGTGTTGGGTGTACTTCAAGGAGAGGTTTTATAAATTTAAAGGATGGAAGGGGGTATGCTTAAGAAGAGAGAAGATGAGAGTAATAGGTTTGAGGGAGAGAGACTCAAGGATAGAAGAGATGTATGTAATTGATTTATTATGAATGTGTGTGTCCAAGGGAGAAGAGGAGGCTCCGTTAGGAATCTTTACTGTAGATGAATAGTGATATTTGAATCATTACGTCAGAAATCTTTACCATAGATGAATAATGCTCTATCAGGAATCTTCACTGTAGATGAACAGTACTTTGTCAAAATCTTTACATTAGGAACAGTAACCTGTTAGAAATATAAAAATTATTTTTCTTTTCTTTTTCTTTCTTTATTTTTTCTTTTTTTCTTTTTCTTTTCTATTTTTCTCTTTTTATTTTATTTTATCTTTATTGATGGTAATATCCCGTAACAATCATCCTCATTATTAGGGTAATAATCAAAGTCAGAGTGGTCTATTTCTAGTGTTGAGGTTGATACAAATAATGAATCTGAAGAAGTTGTAGATGGCTCTTCCTTCTTTAAGATTGGGCTTTACTGTTGTGGCTAGATGATCTAGCCAAACTAGGCTTTATTGCCTTCAAAGTCGAGAGGATTAATTGTGTAGGTTGTTGACATATAATTTTATAATCTTCAACAAATTGAGTTGCTGCTAGGAGGGCTTGACAATGATTCTTTTGAGCTTCAAAAGTACTATCAATTACTGGGTTTGAGAATTTATTTCTATTGGTGAGCCAGTATTTTACAGTATAGTCAAAGTTGTTATTTCTAAAGGCATTCCACCATTTTACTTTATGTTTTCTAAGAATCAATGGTTATACATAATTTCAAAATACCATTGATAGACCCAAGGGATAAAGAAGGTCATACAAAAAGAAGTAATGGGGATTTCTTTTTTCATGTACAATAGGTTGGAAGTTAGTTTTAAAATACTAGAATGCTGTTAAAACATCTAGTGATAAAATGTTATCATGATTGCCAAAACAATACCACCATTCTATGAACCATATAGGGATATTATGGGTTTTAATATTGGTGGTGACGTAAATAAGGCATGAGTGGGTTTATGAAGGGTTTTGGATAAAGAGGACTTTTGACCAGACATCAATTTAGTCCCAATAGGTATAGTAGGTTGATATAGTTTTATAGAAAAAGAAGCTAGTAACAAATCTCATAGATTCATTCAAAGGTTTCTTCTAATTTAAAGGGTGAAGTATCTTTTATATTTATATTGAAGAATATGAAATAACATTTTCATCTTCAAGATCAAAATTATATTTTATTTTAACCAAACTAGTTTCCTCAAGAATAACAAAATAATACTCTTGAGGTTTTGATAAATCATTTGATTGAAAATACCAATTTTTTAGATATACAGTTCTTATACTCTCCCATGAATTATTGGGTAATCCATTCTCAATTTCAAGTTTTATATTTGAAAGAGATTTAGGAAACCATTGAGATTTTATTGGAAAATTCAAGGATATAGTTTGCAATGGTTGAATTATTTTTACCAAAGGCTTTAAATTAGGTTTTGACAACGTTTATAAGGAAGAAAATTCTACTATCTCTAGTTTTACAAATGGGATAAGAGCTTTATTTGTAGGCTTTTGAGCTTTAGCATTTATCTCGTTTATAGCTTGGAGTACTATTTCTGGAGATTGGGTAAATTGTACTACCCAATTTTTTACAATCTAGGCTTTAGAATCATCTTCTTCTTAGGCTACGTATATCAATTTAGAATCCAATTTTACAAGGTCTTTTGAATAATCAGAAAGGGCTTTAGTGGATGAACTAGTACTATTGAAATTACTTTAACTAGAATTAGACTTTGGGTTTTCTTTGGCTTTATTAGCTTTCTCCTTTAATATATTCAATATCAAAATAAAAAAATACTCAATATAGCTTACCATCATGCAAAAATCCATTTTTATGCAAGATTTTTAACATCCTTTTACAAAACTTCTTCAGTAAATTTACCATCAATGCATAATAAAAAATTTTGATTTAATAAATCATACTGAAATTTAGAAATGTCACATCTTGCATTACATGAACTTCTGTGCAATTATAAATTAATGTTATGATGAAATTCTTATGTTAATAATGTGATTATGGTATGGAATAGTGAGTATGATAAGTAGAAATGCGCTTTAAGCTTGAAAAAGGGGTATTTCATTTTCTGACGCAAACCCCTAACTTGATGAAAAATGGTACTCAAACTTCG